>JAUELC010200493.1:0-10807 GCA_031471745.1 Cryptochiton stelleri | reverse complement strand
GGGTTTGATGAGATGTGTTCAGCTATAGCAGATTTGTTGTCTTTTTTGTTGACTGAGGTTTGATGTTCTTTTAATCTAACATTGAAGGGACGAAGGGATTCACCTATATATGATTGTTCACTACAGTCAATTTTGTATATAACCCCTTTGGGTTAGGGATTTAGGGCTTGGAATTGGATGGAATATTGGGTGTCTTTCCGAACACGTTTTGTCAATTCAAGTCATGCATTGGGATATTCTCGCTTGAACGATAACAAACAACAAATGGATTCACCTTTTTGCAAAGTAATTGCAAACCATTCATACGGCACAGAAAACCCAGATGATCTAATAAGACCAGTTTTTCTTAACGCATGTGTGGGTGTTTTCGATCAGAATTGTCCAGAGTCTGTCTCACAAATGGCTTTACACCAGATAGCAAAAAGCCATTCATTTACATATCCGTTGTATATTATATATTATATTAGATGTCTATAAATTGACCTACTATATTTGAAGGACCGACGCTATATGTACATATTATTTTTGGTTTACAGTTTTATGGAATTATAATGTAGTCGCATTACACAGTTTAGATGATGTTTTGCCACGCTCACATATTCTATCTAGCCTCATCTCATCCGCTACTTAGTTGGGTTATAAAGTGATCATAAACCTGTTCCAATCACGTTCAATAGGCCGGTGAGTCCTATAGGACGTGGCCTCAACAGAATATGGAAACGGAAAATGTTTTGGAATTGTCCATTGGTCTGATAAATAGGAATGGCGCTGTGAACTATCCGCACATATATTCCTTAACTGCAAAGTAAAAACATGTGATTATAGACCAGTAAACTTGTTATGATTACCTTCAAAGGACATCTTTATAGCTTTCACAGTTCAGACAAATTCGGTTTGTGTGATCTGGGTTAATGCTGTATTAGTTTAATTTTATTTACAAGAAGAAGCGCCAGGTTGTAGGTGGATTCATTTATCCGTTAAAATCAATGACCGCAATGACAATTACAACGAGGAAACGACCAGAGGACGTAAAAAAACAGTTCATAAAAACAGAATGCACACGTATAATGTTACGTAAGATCACTAGAACTGGATAATGCGGACGCTAATTGTTAACTCACCGTGTTCTTTGAAAAGTCATGCCTGAAATAGGCCAACTTGGGTTAAAATGATGAATGTGATCTCCTTTAGTTAGTTAGAAATTCAGGGTTATCTCCGGAGTCCTGCTGCTACATACGCTGATCGAATGTCATCGCTTCGATTAGACTCAAAAGAAAACCATGCAGCAATATTGTGATCTGACATGTAAGATTAATGGAACGGTTAACAAAAAATCTAACTTTTAGTAATCCGGGAAAACCCGAGATTTGTGTTGATTTATGTAACATGTCAAAGATTTTGATGGCAAAGATTGGAATTTGTTACTTACCATGCGAAAGTTATTCATATATTTTGTTTTGCTTCTGATCAGAAATGACGGGCTGATAGAGGAAGCTTCCTGTTGTCCTGGCGCTCTCAGAGCTAAGGGGAAGAAAAAGTGGAACTGTCTTTGGCGTATAGCACGGTAAATTCGCACATTTTGCCTTTTTATACCATGCATTGTGTTCTGTGATTGTGTTGACCTTCTTTGTGGCCAGTGGCGTCAACGTTGGTTTCCATCACCCATTGGGCTCACTCGCCATCATATGAGTGAAATAGCTATTGGTACGGCGTACTACCTTAATCAATACAGCAAACAAACAATCCAACGGATCAGAAATACACTCTGCGTCTCTGTAACATATACTTGTGTGCTGTATGTATGGATTGGCATTGCTCCTATAATCGGTATTGTACACCTGTTGAATTTTCAGCATGTACACTGTAACAGTGTGTAAGAGATCGATGTACAGGCATTTCAGAGCACAAGGTCTGTTGTATACCAAACACACTACATTGACGTTAAAGTAACTGATACATTTACTGCTAGTTCAGAGCTCTATTTCTGATTACACTTTAAACTGCTCAGTCTAAATTCTGAAGCTGTCTAGTCTGATATAAGTATTGCATTAAAGAGTTGAGTGGATTTATTTAGGGGAAGAAACAATATGACATTGGTCGCAACACTTTTTAAGACGTTTCGTGTTCATAATCTCACTGTTGTCAAGCTGATGTTGTTGATTTTTGTGCTGGTCGACCAGCCCATAGGAATGATTATGCACGTATGTTTGTTCGTTTGTGACGGAGACATGGCGTTTCTTGCTTTGTCCGGCCATATTTATGAAAGCAAAAGAGTCACTAAGTTCATACTTTGCACGTATATTTTTCGTAATGAGAGGATTTACAGTGAACTTGAATTGAGGTCACACATGGTCGTGGTATCCAGGTCAAAGCAATATAAAACACTGCTGAAATTGTTTGTCCGTGTCATATACTAGTATATGAAACTGAAAGAGTCACGAAGTTCGTACATAAAAATATATTATTTGTAACCCGAGGATGTGCAATGACTTTAATTTGATACCACAAATGGTTATGGTCAGTGCTATAAAGAATATGGTTTAAATTGTTTGTCTGGGTCATAATTATTAAACCAAAAGAATGAGGAAGGCTACGGGGTGCATTGACATAGCTGGTATATTCTTAGCTTTTGCTGATTCCTCCGCACACCTCCATTTTCACAGCCCCACACCGTAACATCTAGTATACTATGTGCATAAAGTATAACATAACTTCCGTAAAATGCATGAAGTCTGACCACTTTCCATCTTATGACTATGCAAGTATTTGTAGTTCATGATGCGAAGAGGTTCTGCTTGTTGTTTTATATAAAGAGAGATATATCAGAGAGATTATTTACGTATCAAAGTTAACAGTTCTTATTTTGTTTAATTTTAAACGGTTGTTTGACCTGCATATAAATGGTCTAAGTCTGTAGTTTTGATGTATGAAGAGATAAACAAAAATAAAACAGACAGAATATAATGTTTATGAACATTCAATAAAACATTATAAAAGGTTGTATGTGTAAACCAGTCATATAACTGTTGAAAACACATCCTCTTAATGTATTGTCATTATCACAATATTTGCAGTGCAGTTTGGAGGTGATGTAATTCTCAATACTGTTGCTCAGTAAACTATTATTATTCATGATAAACACCTTATTAGCCTGAGTATAGCAAATATATTATAGTTTTGTTTACAAATATGTAAACGGACAATGGCGTAGTGTAACACAATACAATAAAACTGTGTAAGACACGTGTTGTACTGGATCGAGTATTGAAGTGTTTTTCCAGCAGTCCGAATACATTTTGTCATTTCAAATCATGCGTTTGGATATTCATATAATGAAATGGTAAAAACTGTTCAACCTATCGGGACATTTAGCAGTGATCCAGCATCTTAAACGTATGCCTACTGAACTCGTGTGAGGATTTCCATTGGCCATCATTTAATATTGATTTCGATTCTTGAAAATCCCTAGAGACTCGCACATTGCCACTCTCAGAAAACCTGAATTCTTTGTCTAACTAAATATATTTATCGTGCACACGCAGGAATAGACCATCATTCAATATGTCTGCTTAATATTCTAACGATTGCCAAGAATGGTTGAAGAAATTTTGTTTGCATCACGCTTATAGAGAACTAAAATGCTACGATAACACGACGAAAAAAAAAAATTTTGTGTTTAAACCAATAGACAAAAATTTGTTTTGTGACATGTAATATTTCTTAAGATCTAAATGTTCTCAATTGGGAAAATTCGCGAGCCTTCCATCAATACTTGGCTGAACAGCCCATCAATTTAATTTCCCAACTTTAATATATTAGACTGTAATTTTTTTTTTACTTACGAAAAGTTATATCAATTCCCCGTTAACTTTTATTCTCTATTTGATCACAGCGATGACAAAAGCCTTGAAACATGATGTTCAAGTCATTTGTGTTTATTACTCATCATCTAATCCGAATCCTACATATGGTATTAGCCTGTAGTAGTGTAATGTGAGATTACACATCTCTCCTTGATAAACCTGACAAGCATATGTTCTCAGTGCCTTATGACATTTAACTGGATGAGTCACGTGACATCCCCTTCCAAACACTCTCTTCTGGAGTAGTTTCCCGGAAGAGTGCTAGAGAATGTTAACTATAAATCTGCGAACATCGAGTGAAGTTTTTCCAATAGTATTGTCTCTCACTAAGTTCCCCAGAAAATATAATGTACATTTTTGTTTATTTTTCCAAATCAGTTTGAATTGTATTAAGTGCCCATAACTAACCGGAAATCTCCGAAACCAGAAGTAATGAGATGCAGAGTTTGCAAAAAAAACCCTGCTGTAAAAGACTGTATTATGATTACATTTTTGACATTTGAAATGGTGGTATAGTCAAAGTCAAGTTTATTTCCAAGATGATACTAGAACACCAGAAGTCTCAATAGAGACAAAATATAAACGGTCGCTGTATTTTATTGCAAAGATTGATTAAATGGTGTTTATCGCCATGCTCAAGAGTATATCATTTATATGACGGCAGTGTACTCCAACATTAAATAGCCACACTAACACAACTATAAAATGTGAAGTGTTTTGCTCTGATGGAAAAAATATTCTTCCAGGACTAGGCTCGAAACATGCTGCCCTTAGCCCGATGGTTGTTTAAAGCATCTCGTGATCTGTACAACGTTTTCCATCAAATCGGATTTTCAAATTAATTTGTTTTTTTTACAATGGAAGTGTACTAAAAAACGTGAAAAAGACGACGAAAAACAATAAAAACAGCAGCAATCGACAGTAAATGGAAGGAGTGGGAAAGGTACATCGTACATCATACAGACACGTTGTCTACTCTCACTAGGGACATGCAAATGAACGAGTGCTTTGGTAATCATCCAGACATACATCCTACAGAATTGATCCTAGTCGTCTTGAGTGATGATGATATAGCAAATAGCTTGCTATTTTTTTGGAGCCATTTAAGAAATATAATCTGGAGAATTCCAGAGTAAATATTCAGACATAGGTTTCAAGGACTGGTCTTTGGATACAGTAAATGACTTTGGATATTTGCAATGTCATGAAACAAACTGTAATGTGTATGCTCTGTCCCATTATTTAAATTACAAAACGTATGGTTTTGATTCAATTGCTTTAAAGTTACAGCCCAAGGCGGATGTATAGCATCGTATTGCAACCTTCGAACACGAAAAGATGTTCTTTAGTTTTAACCGCTATTTGGAATTAGCACAACATTTGAGTCGTGTTAATTATCATACATTTTTGTGGATTGTTGATTAATTTTATTTATCAATATAACAAATGCATTTAGGGTATAAGACTCTGTTGAGCTTGTTATATATCATACATCTTTTTTGATTTGTCACAAAAGGTCAGCAAGTGGAGCACCCAATAAACACCTCCGAATACTATATGCAATAATATAAACTTGATGATAAAAGATAACATGACAGCTTATAATACACCAAAATACATAGAAAAAAACAAATAACATCATTCGTTTTAAAGACTAAATGCAATCAGATAAATAAACATGCACACGAGAAAGAAATATTACTCGGTGCATAACATCTGATGAGTTTATTTTTTTAAATTAAAAATTGAAATTAAAGAATGACGTTAATTTCACATTCATTTGACTGTTTTTTGCTGTTTTTTAAGATGACTGTCTTTATTGAGTCATTCCACATTTGATAAACAGCTCAGATGTATCCATATAACAACTATCAACTTTGCAGCTCGCGTTCAATTTAGATTACTGTTTGCAGCAGACGAGACCCAGGTGATACTAAAATAGCGTCAAGACACATTGACTGTTGATCTTTCAATACTCATAGACGTTGGCCGTATACATAGTTCAGAAGCACCATAACTTATAACTCATGTCCATATAATTTAGACTGGAGCCTGTGTCATTGTCAAGTGACTACAATACCAACTTAAACAGAGTGACCACAGAATGATCATAAAAGGTAACGAATGTTGAACTTGCGAGTGTAAAACTTCAATTGTTATGTTGTATGTTTGCAGTTCCTCATAATTAATATAAGACTTATTACTTTAAGAGTAAGACAGTCTAACACATGATTAGATTGTCCACACCACATGACACCTGTTAGATCAAATGGTGGCTTCAATATGCACTAGTAAAGCCAGCAAACGATCATGGACTACATGAACATACTATAGCTAGTGAACAAAGGCAAACAGTATCTTTCTGTACAGTTGTTGAAGATCAAAGGTTGTCAGATAGATATTTATTGATGAAACACAATCTCAGCAATCAAATTTCTTGACGCCTTTGAACAATCAACAATGATATCGACATTTGTGAATTACCAAAGGGCTATGAGATACTATAGACGTGCCGTGTGTTTCACACGTCAGATCGAAGTATTCTATCATCATTTTTATGATATGCTAAATCAACGCGGTTTGATCCGAACAGTTTCTACCGCACCGTGTTTCTAACAAAGACTCTTGGTCATACCCATCTGTCTATACCCAATTTATCTGAGGTAACTGTCTATGTTTAAATTTGCGTGTTTACCAAACTCATCAATGTTCTGCCTTTACTCTCCAGGGTCCTGAAATTGAAACTAATTCTCCCCAAACACGTTGTGTAGGAACAAGTCATAAACTGGTCGTCTGAACGCGATTAGAACAAGTATACAGAGTTATTAGGGCAACTTATCACCTGACAATCTTCTCCACATGGTCACGTGCTAACTATTACGTTACTTTAGTACAGACTTGACAACGAATAAATAGGAATAAGATACACAATTCTTTAAAAAGGTAAATCCCTCCGTGTCTTGTAAAACCCTTTAAATTCGAACATATTCGACAAGGCCGCCACTTTGTTGACGAGATTCCGAAGAACTGTTCAGTAAAAAAGGCGAGGAATTGATTCATTGTCATAGTATCCACTATGACGCCCGATACATTCCTCTGTGTCGTTGAAGCATCTAAATGCTGCAGAGGTGGGTATTTTCCTAAACAGGTTGTTGTTGAAAGGTTTATCTTTTAATCTGACTCATTTTTAACAAACTGTAGCGATAAATTGCACACGGACGCTATAAAAACTTTAAATTTAATTTAAATAGAGTAGATCAGAGACGGCTTTGCTATGGTCACTGGAAATAAATTGCACAAAGCAGCATTAATGCGATTCGCTGGTAATTAAATATATCTGCCCTCACAGTATTTTCGCACTTCATTGAACTAACTTACTTTGACTAAAAAGTATAAATAAACAAATAGCAAAAATACCAAATTAAGATTATTAGATAGAAATACAATCCACTCTCTATTCAATGTTTGTCTTCGTTTCTTAACTTTCCTACTCTTTTACTAAAAGATGGCGTCTCAGTCTTCATGAGGACGGTTCTATCATCACAAACAGTATAAGGTATAATCTTCACAATTTCGATGTAATCCGCATCTTGGTATATGCCAACTATACTCGGAGACCTTATCGTTTAGAATATATTAACTTAGGGGTGAACTTTCACTTATTCAAAATGAATGATCTTCTTTAATTTGAACTATCGATTGTCTTTTGTGTGGAAATAAACACAGCGTCTCAATTTGTGTCACATACATAACATATCCCCAAATATTTTTGATATTTTCGACATGGACAATGTGAGGCATGGTCTAACTACTGGTAATGTCGTTTCTGGTGTTGTACTCTGGATGTAGAGTGACCCTCTGGTTAAGGGCAGTATGTTGTGAAGTATATTCATACTGTCAACTGTAGAGGAACATTATTTTCTCAACAGAACATAAATAACATAAATAACACTCCACATTGTGGTTGTGCTGCTGTTTGCATATTGTGGTGCATATCAGTGAAATTGATTGATTGATTGGTGTTTAATGCCGTACTCAATGGTATTGCACTTATATGACGGCGGTGTATACTCAAACAGTAAATATCCACGCCACCACAAAGCATAAAATGTGAAGTGTTTTCCTCTGTTGGAAAAATTAACGTTCTTCCAGTGCTAAGTAAAGACAGCATGACTACGTTCGGGAGATGCTGCCGTTAGTCAGATGGCTAGAATATCATTAAGCACGGCATTAAACATCAACCAATGAATGAGGGAATGAATGAATGAATGAATGAATGAATGAATGAATGAATGAATGAATGAATTAATGAATTAATGAATTAATGAATGAATGAATCTATCAATCAATCAATCGATCGACCGACTGATCAATGAATGAATGAATGAATGAATGAATGAATGAATGAATGAATGAATGAATGAATGAATGAATGAGTCAATTAATCAATCAATCAATCAATCAATCAATCAATCAATCAATCAATCAAACATTCACTTGTTTATCAATACTGCTCTCCAGACTAACGTGCTAAATGGATCGGTTAAAAGATTTCTTATCATTGAAATGGGAGTTTCTTTACAACATTGTTTATTCTGTTGATTTATTAACTTTAGAGAAAATTGCTTTTGTTTTTATATAAAATCATCCTTAAATGATCGTTTGTTAACGTTATTTCCCTCGACGACCGTCTTATGTAAGGGCTAGTGGGAATAACGGTTTGTTGTGAATTGTTAAATGAGGTGATGGATTAGGGTCGGGAAAGAGAAGACAATCTCATTTTGTTTCCGAATAATAGTTTATATTGTTTGGAAATAAATAATAAAAGCATAATTATTTTAACACATTGGCAAAGATACAACATTATCTGTGGTCTGTTTTGTGGTCCGTTTAAAACAATCACTTTAAGTTTTGAAACGTCGTATTGTGAGTATTTTTGGGCGTCCAACGGTTAATCGAGAATCGTGAAAAGAGGAATAGCAAAATCCGAAATCATATTAAAATGAAGCGGTAATTTAGAAATGTCAGGAGCGTTATTTGTTTTTTGCTATTTTATGTTTTCCACAAGGCCACCATCCAGTAGTTCTTTAATTATGTTAATGCTACATGTATGAATTGTGATAGAAAAGGTTGATTTCAAAAGTAGTTAAGTCAGGAAATAATTTATGTTGAGTTGTTTTATTTGAATTATTGATATCGGTTACAACAGAAAAGAACCTTCCTGTCATCACGTCTACCTTGACTAATCTAACTATAAAATGAGACTGTAAAAAGACTTCACTATAAAAAGAGGGAGTATCTTCAAACAATGTTATCTCCATTGATTGATTTACATTAGAAAAGAAACATAAATTTGGTAATTTGAAATCAGTGACAGGATCTATCATGAACAGAATTTGATAAATATTTTACTGATAAAAAGATGGCCAATTCCTTGACAAACGTATTTTATAAGATATGTTTTGAAATTTGATCATCGTTATTTGTCTTTGGTGTATTTGTCAAGCTTAAAAAACGACAAACAAGTTGGTGTTATTGTAGCAAAGGTACTTCAAAGACTGAAACAATGAAAATGCAAATAAAAATTAATGGTATGATAAATTCGTAAAGTTTAAAGTAGTTAGTTGCGTATCGGTTGTAAATTTAACAACATTTTGTTTCTTCTTTTTAGATCGTCATGATCGCCCGGACCGATCACATGGCGAGGAACGAATTGTCGCAAATATAACACTTCTAATAAGTTAATATAATGGCATATGGTTCATTAATGTATTGCATGAATCATCGGTGTTTATGAATATTCGCGAAAATGACTACTGTTGTGCAGCCAATATAACACATCCTACACGCTGGTGACAAGTGGTCGTTAATGCATTTCTTGAATTATATACATTTTTGAGTATTCGTGAAAATCACTACTCTACTGTAGCACATATAACACCTTTAATAAGTTACTGCCAATTACCGACATATATAAATTATAAAACTGTGTTAAATATTGGAGTTTAAATAATTACATTCCTCTTACAAGGTGGTACCAAGTAATAATTTATTCCATGCATGAATTGTCAGAACTTAAAAGTGGTCGTGTTAATGTATAATTGAGACGGTCCAGTACAGTACAGCTCATGCACTGCCAGGTGTAAGTCTGTAGTCACTCTACTGATATAACGAGCCATCATAGAGCGACCGGTCAGTCTGAATGCATGTAAACACTGGTCACTTATTGGCGGAAAACAATCAATCAACCGAGCCATTGAACAGAGTGGTTTTACCGGATACAAGGGAAGAAGTCAAGAAGCAAGTAACTATATACAGTGCCTATGTCGTAATGAGAAACGACAACAAGTAGGAGATAGGAATGAAATGAATCAAGTCTCGTAAAGTAACTTGTATATGTAGGCTACGTAGTTACCGAATGATTTTAAAAACAAATCAAAACATACACCAAGAGCACAATCAAAGAAACATGCCTAATTGAGGAGATTTAGTTCAAGTTCCACATTTCCAGTTCGATAAAATGAATGCACAGGGAATGATGATATAACATTAATGAACTCTTGTTATTGTAATGATAAACAAATAATTATTCAGAAAACATATATCGTGTACCAGCCTGGAAGCAGTGGTCAAGTATTGTCTGAAGTCATTCGGTTAACATATATTAATGTTGTTTGACCGCTTTTACTATATACTGATGACTTGGAAGTCAATCAATCAACTTAGCTTCTTATGAGGTAAAAGTAATCCACAAAAACAACAACGATTTAAAAAAATATACAGGGAACGGAACCGATGGTAGGTAGAAGGTCTCGTGTCCTGGATGACTTTATTGATTGAATATACTCACACTGTTGATTCACTTATATGACGAATTTGCATTGACGGTGTTTGGTGGAAAAACGAGACAGAGGGGGGGGGGGGGGGGGGGCAACAACTTAAAA
>JAUELC010200383.1:0-10807 GCA_031471745.1 Cryptochiton stelleri | reverse complement strand
TGTAAATCTGTATCTATATTCAGCCGTCCATGTCGGATAACTTTTACAATCATAATGTTTTTCAATGTTGTATATATCGGAAAACAAGATAAAGGTGATCTCACCAAACCAGTCAGCCATTAACTATGCGTATCGTTGCAGTTGATATCATATTAATCATATGTTGTCCATTTATTGAAATTGGCTGCAATGCTCATCACATTTATCGACGATGGTTTATTTGCTGTGGAACTAATCCTTTATTAAGAAGAGAATGTTCGCCAACCAACTATCATTCTTTAGGTGTATCTGTTTCGAACACAAAACTTACCTTTTGGTCTATCAAACAACCGTGGTCACATCGTCCATCAAATAAAAGGTGAATGTTAAATTTACTTCTATTGATCGTCAAATGTTCGTCTTTGTTTGTGTATGTAAAAGGGGCACTTGCCTTGCTATGCGGTAAGTGAATAATGAGCTGATGTCAAAGCGATGTTACTGATCGACTCTTAAACAACAACGTTCTGATTACCGTACAAAATACAACAAACAGACTGCAGTATCTGTTCACTGACCACAACGGACTGAATGTCACACAACGCGTTAATCAGAACAGAGCCTCTTCTGTCTTAAGCTTCATTCTTAAGTTCTATTTCCCTTTTACCACATGCTTACACGTATGTACAAGAACAGATTTGTTTTTATACATATATGTCGCAGTCTTCACTGGGTTAGAATTCGGGAAATCATTCTATCGTGAGCCTCCGTAGGTCAGTCGGTAGGCTGTTGGGCCTGTTACCACAAGGTCCCGGGTTCGAAACCCGGTGGAGGCAAGCAAATTTGTCTGTCTTCATTTATAAAACATATATTTATAACAATTCATTATCTATACCAAGCCGTCTATGTCGGACAATGCAAAGCGTTTACCATGTTGTATATATCGGAATAAAGACAATGAGATTGCCGTTAGGCCTGCTAGATTAATCTGCTAGGTTTAAGCTGTTTCCTATGTGTCCATGGCCTTCAAACACTGATAAGTTGCCCTTGTTATTTATTAGATTTCTTTGTTCTTCTAGCAGCCTATTAAACAGTCACATATAATAGTGGTGGTTGGTGCACCCTTATTGTAATCGGCTGCAATGTTGATGTCATATGAACGATATTAAACGATGGTTTAATTGCTGTCTTAAAAAAACGTTTAACGAAAGGAAATTGTTCGACAGCTACCATTCTATATGTGTATCTGTCCTTAACATAACGGCTACGTGTTTGGTATATCCTATAACCGTGGTCACATTGACCGATATATACGGAGGTCAAATATTGATTTCAATTTCAATGTCTTTCGAAGATGTCGATAGGTCTGACCACAAAAAATGTTCGACTTTATTTGTAAATGTAAAAGGGAATACTTCCCTTGCTGGGCGGTAGATGAACATTTGTCTAAAAAATGAGCTGATGTCAAAGTGTTGTTACTGATCGATTCTCACACTAAAGACAGCTAACAGACTGTGGAATTCTACACTGACCGCAATTATCTGACAGTCACACCAGAAATACGTGATTGAAAACTTTAGAACAGAACTTCTACTGTGTTACATATTGTATAAGCTTAATTCTTCAGTTCTATTTCCTTTTTACAGCTTGCTTTGCGATAATCTCCTTGATATAAAACTGCAATTTTATACTATATATAACCCTTAGAAGAAAACACAGCGGCCTCAAATCACAGTATGTATGGAACCAAATTTTAACAAATGCTAAGACACAAGATAAAATTAAGCTATTCTTGGCCTTGAACCAAATTATGACTGTGCTTAAAAACATTAGGGGGTAAGACTATGTGGAGAATCACAATGACACAATGAATAATTCACATGGTGAACCTGTTACGTAAATATAGACTGATAATTACACAGTAAATTTACGTTAGCGTTATATTGTGAAACATTATTCTATCTTGTGTCTTCATGTATCAGGTTCGCCTTCTGAATTATTCATTGTGTTTCAGTTCGTATGTGATTCTCCACACACTCTCAAGTTATCTTTCCAGTAAATTTTAATTTCATAGAAAGAAATAGGCGTTTTCTTTTCGCCGAGTTTACAATACCAAGTTTGTATTTGTAGACATGAAAGGAACAGATCAGCAAATCATATTAACCACCTACTAATTGACATATATGGACCAATGACAACTTACATTGTCTAAATCAACTGCTTTGAAGAGCGTTTCCCGTGACGTCAGTACACTGAAGGACACATCAGAGACAATCATCTGTATAGTGACTGTAATAGCTTACCCTTGTATAGGTTTAAGTGAGCGAGTGTGTTGGTGTCTTGAACAGAAAAGGTTTTCAAAAATGTATATTAAGTCCCCGGAAATACTAGCGCTGGTTGTGTATTGTCCCGAACCTTCGAATAACCATGTCTAACCGCTCCGGTGTTTTCGGTGATTCGGTGTTATTAGAGGTCTATTAACCAGAAGTGCGCAACGCCCATTGTACAAGTTCAACGGCATTGAGGTATTTGCCAAGCTTGTAATGTTTCATGTTACGTAGGCTGCGCAGGGGACATTATATTTATCCATTCCGCGCAGTTTGATTTTCAGAATCAAATAGGGAATAATGCGTAATAAACTAATAGCTAAAAGGGGCTATAGGCGATATTAAAACCATCAATTTGCAAGCATTTCACGAGCTTCCCATTTAATTTCTTATGTTTATATGTAAAATGCATAATTAACTGAAAAAAATCATATAAACAGTTAAACAGTATCTTTCATATTTATCAGGCGAATTGCGATTTTCAAACTTAATATACTGTACACTATACGGCGCTACTCTTAAAAGCTGTAGTTGTAATTGCTTCAACGCCGTTGAGCTGTAGTAAATGGGCTGTTGCATACTTCTAGTTAATAGATATATGGTGTTGCAAACCACATGACACTGTATTACAACGATCAATCGCAGTTTACTGTTGACGATAAATCAGGGATTATTAGTTTCTGGAATTGTATTACTGCAACAGAGATATTCAAACAAAACTAGTGAGTTTCACTTTAACAGGGCAAAGAAATGGGACAGTGGTAAATTATTCATGTCATACCTTTTGATGTATTCAATCATGGCGACTCATAGCAAATACAGTTATATGATGGTTGGTGTGTTTTAATTAACCTTTATGTTAAAAGTTACTCATCTGTTATTATTTACCTTCACAAACCCTTCTGAGATAAAAAGGTCCCTTTGAGGTTTTAATCCCACTGACTAACCTGTGTTCAGAAAGTTTATAACTATGTATTCTTTTATGTAAGCGACATTACTTGACTTTCCCAGGATAAAAAGCTCTAGTGTTCTGCTGACGTTTTCAAATTTAACATTACATTTTGTTTCAGAACATACATTTAAATTATGGTGAATCTCAGATAGAAAAAAACCTTTTACTGGCAAACATAGATTATATTTGACGATTCATGCATGAATGGAAAGATTGGATCGATCGATTGATCTGCAAAGCCAAGACTTTGGGCTCAGAGTTATATCTGTGATACGCCCGTGAGTCCTTTTTAAAGTAAAAAGGGTCAGCGCAATTGGCAACACACGACGGTTAAGTATGAGGGTTCGGCCATATATAGACAAAGAAAGGCTACAGTGATTGTGCATTCCATCTGACATAGCTTAAATTTAAACTAATCTTCTCGAGTTGACAAGAGAAACTGCGCTGCCAAAGACCTTTCCCTAATATAACGTGTCATTCAATTAGTGGACGGTATCTTTTCAGTCAAAGCACAACGTCTACGACCACAATGCATTAAGGCACTTTAATGATCTGGTAAATTAGATTTGCTTCAAATTTTTTTTCCCATGGTTGGGTTTCATCAAGCATAGTATTGAATATAGTACATGTAATGGGCATAGTGCAAACAATGAGTTGATCTGTTCTATTATGTACTGGATGACATTGATTAGAAATTACTTGATTATTGAACAATCAGGTAAAGGTTTCATTTAGCCGACTTCAGACACGCCTGTACCGGCGGGTAAGAGAGAAAAAAGTACCCAGTAGAGAGTCTGACGTCACCCTGCTTACGGATATGGTTAGTTTAAGTGTTAGACTTACCCTAAGTTGCGTGATGTCAGACCATCAACTGGGTACCTTTTTACACTAACCGTACCTTTTTACACTAAACGTACCTTTTTACACTAACCATACCGGCATCCTAGATTAATTGGCCGATGGCTTTTTTTTCTAAACAATGTTGTAATTACATAATACATACATTACGCTACTAGCTTATATTATATTCATATCAGCGTATAAAATCGTATTCATTTTTTTATGTAAAGTAGATTACATTATTAGCAAAATAAAATACTATTAAAAAATAGTGATACAGTATAACGCAGTAAAAAGGCAAGTAATAATAATAATTAAATAATATATCTATATGCTTAAATAAAAATGCTTTGGCTGAGAGCTTCGCTTGCCGAAGCCCATATAAATGTGATAGACAAACTGACTTCATCTTTGGAGGCTTTGATTTATACGTGCTTTATTAACATACATACATTTCCTTTGATGTGTGCACTGTTTTGCGTCACGGTTTGTACGCTAAGTAGCATATCTTCTTAAAAGTGCTGTCTTAAATTTGCCATGTAGTTCGTTTCACGCTACGTACTCCATATCTATTTCTAAAGATAATCACACTGGCACAGGGATGACGATTAATACAAATCGATCATTCATCTCATGTTCTAGATAAACTCTCAGAGACAAGTTGTTTCAATAGATCTTAATCACGAGTTGTTATGGGAAACCTCTGTACATCTCTAGAGAATGTAATAACTATTCGTATGTAGATCAATGTGGTTATAGCCGAATGGGTCTATATCAAGCAAAAATCAAAACTCAAACTGGCAGCACCTTTTAGACTAACTGGTGGTATATCACAAACACAAGCTTTAGCGGTCAATATATGAGAGCTTCTTCAGGTGTATTCTCATATGTATTCATATGTAATTAATTACAGGATATCGTGTATCTTACAAAACACCAGAATTACGCCAAAATCAACTCACGATAATAAGAACTATGTGTTATCTGAAGAAGAGGGTAGTTTGGTCTTAACTAGTAAATCTTAAGTTTTTATTTCTTTTTGTGGGCTTTAATAAGTTTCTGCGGGATGTGTTTAGACATTTTAGTTGATTGATTGATTGATTGATTGATTGATTGATTCTTTATTCACTGAATAAATTATGATTACATACAATAATGGAATTTTATTTATTTATTTTTCAGCGGGAATAAAACCCGAGGTGGGCTTGTTCTATCCCAAATAAAATAGACTTATATAAAGAATAATATTAAAGTCTTAAATATAAATTATATAAGAAACGTGTAGGTTTGTGAATAAAGTTATAGAATGATCAAACATCTAATATAAATGGTCTTCCATGGTTGCTTTCAAATCTCAGCATACCTAGTTCGAAATTCTGGTAAATCGAAGATGGAATTTAATAAATTGAAAAGAAACATGAGACAAAACAATATTATATTTGTACAATGGTACATACGAAATAAGATTAGGTAACATTATGTAATTCTAACTGGATATATTAAAATTTAGAACATACGAAATAAGATTAGGTAACATCATTTAATTCTAATTGGATATATTAAAATTAAGAGATATTTAAAGATGCATCGCCAGAGATTTATTGTGCTAGGATCAGTAAAAAAAAAAAAAAATAAAAAAATAAAAATAAAAAAAAAATAAAAATAAAAAAATAATAAATCAATAAATAAATAATAAATAATAATAATACAAAATCAGAACATTACCTA
This sequence comes from Cryptochiton stelleri, assembly GCA_031471745.1. NCBI lineage: Eukaryota > Metazoa > Mollusca > Polyplacophora > Chitonida > Mopaliidae > Cryptochiton > Cryptochiton stelleri. The sequence continues at coordinate 4,984 of JAUELC010200383.1, read as the reverse complement.
AAAGGCTAATTCATCATAATGTTAGTCAAATCGCTCTTTTTAGGTCAGGCATGATAAATTGCGTGCTGGGACTTGTTTAGTTTAGCTATTTGTTCCCAGTAAGGTGATTTATATCACATGGCTGTACATGTGTAATTAAGTGATGGAGCCATGGTGGCGTTTCGTTAATACAGAGACGAGCTCAAAGTAACGTTTGTAATATATCACCAATATAGCCTGCCATGCATACGACGCTACTCCAGACTTAAGCCGTCAAAAACAGCTGATAATTATAAGCACACATAATTGTTTTCATCAAGATGTATGGAAGTAACAGACATGATCGCCTTGGATTCCAGAATATACGGTTTCTGTGTTTTAATCGTGATATCATATCGTAGAACAAACTATTGCGCGTTCATAAAATGAATAAAAAAATAGTCAATCGATGAACGGACCGTGCTCTATTTCACTCATATGACGGCATGCCAGTCCAATGGATGAAAGAAACTACCCCCGACGCCACTGGCAACAAACAATGACAAGATACCAGACAACCACAGGACATAACAGGACGCCACAAACAGATCGGCTTCGTGTTTCCCCTTAGCTCTGATAGAACCAAGGCAACAGGAAGCTCTCTCCAACCGCTCGCTCGCAACAAAAGGAGATTTGCGAATATGATTTTGAGTAGTTCTTGTATTTGTTTATGATAAAAGAGCAATACGATGATTTACCCCTTCTTCAAACACACTTTGCAGGGGTTGGTAACAAAGTAGGATGCTGGAAGAATACAGTTTGGGTTGTTCTGTACAGTTTAAAAAAAAAAAAACAAAAAAAAAAACAACAAATATGTTTCAAGCACCTCACCTTCGTTTTGTTGTCTTCTCCCACACCACAAAATGGGTACGTTCGTTATACTGTTCAGAGCTCAGTTCGAAATTTATGTAACATTGAGTAATATACATAATTAATGTTCCTGTTTTTGTCCGAATTATCGATCAATCTACTGTATAAGAGGAACCGTTTTTGTGACTAGATCAGTTAACCCCATGAAGACACGTTCATCTCAACAATGTAGTTCTTGATTGCGAGTTTTGGTTTTGGTTCGTAGACAAACATTGCCATCAGGGGGGCGAAGAAGATTTCCTTATATGGCTATATGTAGTGGAAAATTTGAAAATATTCTCCTCAGAAACTTTAGGTTGTATTTAATAATCATTTGACAGAACTGCTCATTGCGTGCACTATTGCAAATTTATTTGAAATAATTATGGTTTGTTAAAATATGGCCGTCAGTGCCGAGACAGATTTCCGCATATGACTGTATAGTGGAAACTTTGAAAATCTTCTCGTCAGAAACTGCATGCCCGACTTCTTACTTTACAAATAAATGTTGTTTGGATGACCGTGTATACCAATTTCTTGAAATCATTTCAATTTTATCCCGTGACGCGTATCGTGCTTTGAAATACGTAAAGGCCATAGTAGGCAAATGCACCGTTAAAGTAAAACTTCACATGAAATACACGTAGGCCACATTATACAACTGCCCAGTTAAAGAAAAACTTCATATGAAATACATGTAGGTCATAATAGACAGCTTTCCCGTTAAAGTAAAACTTTACATGAAATACACGTAGGCCATAATATACAGCTGCCTAGTTAAAGAAAAACTTCACATGAGATACATGTAGGTCATAATAGACAGCTGTCCCGTTAAAGTAAAACTTCACATAAAATACATGTAGCACAACGGACAGCTGCCCCGTTAATGAAAAACTTCACATGAAACACACGAATGTCACAATATACAGCTGGTCCATTAATGAAAAAAAAAAACTCACATGTAATACAGGTAGTCCACAATAGACATCTGCCCATTCAAAGTAAGACTTCACATGAAATACATGTAGGTCACAATAGACAGCCGTTTAAGTAAAACTTCACATTATATACACGAACGCCATAATAGACAGCAGTCCAGTTAAAGACACATGTCACATGAAATAAACGTATGCCACAATAAGCTTCCGCATTAAAGTAAAAGTAAAACTTCGCATTATATACATGTAGGCCGCAATAGAAAGCTGTCCCGTTAAAGTAAAACTTCACATGAAATACATGTACGCCACAATATATATTTGTAATAAATGAAGAGTAAAACTTCACACTTTAGGCTTGATCGGGAATAAACTGCAACATGATTTATTTTACTACAATGCATTTCTGTGAGATCCCCAGAACAACATACTAAAAGTCCTTAGACATATATACATGGGAAATATGGTTAATTTACATAAATCCAAGATGGCCACCAATTATCAATATTTTGTCATATCTTGGCTCCAAGGTGACATATTTGAGTAATTCAAAACTGTAGAATACATTTTTTGGATACATGGATGTATTTGGAATAATAAAAATCATATCTGGACTCCCATATAACTATCTTGACCTAGTTTTTAGTACAATAGATTCACTGAGCACTGAAGTAACATGTAAAGCTATTACATCTGACCATGAGGCTATCGCGTGGGACTTCACCATTAATGTTCAACTAAAGAAGGATCAGCGTGATAGCTATGCGTACAACTTTCGAAAGGGCGACTATTGTCACTTGAAAGCATTGCTGAACTCAGTACCTTGATGTATTATAGAGTCATTCTAAAACGTCAACCAGAGTCTATATTTTGTCTAACATTTTACATTCTGGAATTAAGGAATCCGTACCGCTTGTAAAAGTAAAACGGCGTACTTTTCCCGTTTGGTACGACCATGATTTAATTACTGCAGTTAGGAAAAAAGAACTTGCAAGGCGAACGTATATTCGGGAAGGTAAATGTAAACAATCGGATGAGTATGTACAGTTTAGTGAACTTCGAAAACTAGTAAAACAACTACACCAAAAAAAAAACTAGCATAAAAAATATTTAGCGAGCGTTAAATCGTCCGTGGGCTCTTTAAGCAATAAATCATTTTGAAAATATGTAAAATGCAAAACGAAACAAAACAGTACCTCCACTGTAATGAAAGATGATAATGGAGAGTTGAACAGTTGTATACAAATATGCCAGAGCATGAATAATATGTTTAAAAGTGTTTTTGTCAAAGATAATAATGTTGACTGTCCGGAATTGAATTGCGTATTGACGATCAATTATGTAATATATCGATAATTTCTGAGGAGGTTAAAAAAGTGTTTTTGTCAAAGATAATGATGTTGACTGTCCGGAATTGTGTTTTTAACGATCAATTAAAAATGAATTGTGTAACTTAGATCAAAACAAAGCGGCGGGACAGGATTTGATTTCCGGAATTCTGTTAATTTCAGTGTGCCGAAAAACTTTGTTATCCATTGTATTTAATTTTCAACCAATCTTCAATCTCGGGAATTTTTCTCTACAGATTTAAAAAAGCTGATATTGTACCTATTTATAAAAATAGTGGAGATAAACATTATATTTTAAACTCTCGGCCAGTGTCACTATTGCCTATTATATCCAAATGTTTTTGAAAAGTTGGTACATTCAAAATTTACAATCCTGTTTCAACAGTAATATGTCATGAGCAACATTGATTTGTTCCTTATAAAACTTAGTGTGCTCAATTTAGATTGTTTTACAGAATATTTGACTGAAAGTTTTAACAAAAAATCTCAAATCGATACGATAAACACCGATTTTTCCAAAGCGTTCGACACCGTCGTCCACACTTTATTAATCCATAAGCTAAAAGCTTACGGTGTTAGTGGTAGTATACTATACTGAAGTGGTGTCAATCATATTTAGATGAAAGGATACAACGAGTGGTCATTAATGGCCAGTCTTCTGATTGATCAAAAATTACCTCAAGGGTTCCCCAAGGTTCCTTTTTGGGACCCATTTTCTTTGTACTCTATATTAATTATCTTCCGTCCGTTCTACAATCTTCCACGGTCATATCATACGCAGATGACGGCAAGTTTTTTCGGCCAATTTCAAACAGCACAGAAGCTGAACTGTTCCAAGAAGATCTAAACCGCATTTTTGATTGGTGCAAAATCTGGCGTCTTTCTCTTAATGTCAGTAAGTGTAACATCATTAGTTTTACAAATAAACAAAAATTGTATGATTACAATTATCTGTGTGGAACCCAATCAATCTGTAGATGCGACAGCGTGAAAGATTTGGGAGTATGGCTCTCCACTAAACGTAACTACGGAGATCATATCTTAAAAATTGTAAATAAGTCGATGAGACTGCTAGTGTTTATAAAAACAACATGTAAACATTTTAAATCTCAATCATCCATTATACGTTTATATAAATCATGAATAAGAAGTAACCTTGAATACGTAGCACATGTGTGGTCACAGTGGCAGAACACTTATATCGACAAAAGTAAGCTGTTCAACGTTAATGTATCAAGTAGTTATGTCTTGAATTGAATCACCCTTATTGCTCTGAATTATATGAATCATTGTGTAAATATTTTAATCTTCCTTCATTGCAAAAGAGGAGAGAATTTTTACAACTTTTATTTTTACACAAATGTCTCCACAGTGAAGTTGACTGTTCTATGATAACAGAACGAATTTGTATTAATGCGCCGGTTCGTCGGACGCGCGCACAACACAGTTTTAGACCACCATCTACACGAATTAATGTCCGAAAATATAGTTATCTCCCTTTTATACAGAATTGTTATAATGATCTTTGTGAAAAATTTATGCACTTAGATATTTTCAATTCTTACCAAATTTTCAAATATCAGTTATTATTATTTATCTTTTTTATATATATGTATATTTTTAATTGTAGGCGTACCCAATTATTGGTGATATTCCATATATAAGTTACTTTAGTCTTATAAAGTGTTTCAAATTCCACCACTAATTCGGATTCTTTTTGAATAAGAACGTTAGCTATGTGAGCAGAAAACATGTGTACATATTTTATAAATATATCTATTTACAAAAAGAAAAAACAACCAAATATTGTATTTTACTATTATTAGTCCATAG
>JAUELC010200272.1:0-10807 GCA_031471745.1 Cryptochiton stelleri | reverse complement strand
CTTCGAGAGCAGGTGAGGGTCCAGTGGAGGGGTTTTCGTTTTATTCTTCAGTATAGCAATTATATTGCGAAGGTGCATTAGTCAGTGGAAGGTAAGTTTAGTTTAGAAACATACAAATTATTCATAAATTTGTCAAATTTATATGCCTGAAACCATACCTTTATATGCCTGAAGACCATACCTTTATATGCCTGAAACCCATACTTTTTTTATGCCCGACACTCAAACCTTTGTAGCGGATGGAGGGAGCTTCCTGTTGTCCTGGTTCTCTCAGAGCTAAGGGGCAACACAAAACCCATCCGTTTGTGGTGTCTAGCACTGTAATTTGCGCACTTTGTCTTATTGCGCCATGTATTTTATGTCCTGTCATTGTTTGTTGCCACTGAAGTCGGGGGTGGTTTCCTTCACCCATTGGGTTGGCAAGGGGTTATATGCATGAAATAACCTTAAGTACGGTGTAAAATCCCAAGCAAACAAACAAACCTTTGTATATGCTTGAAAACCATGCTGTTATGTACCTGAAACCTATACTGTTATGTACCTGAACCCATACTGTTTGTGCCTGAAACCCATGCCATTATATGTCCGAAACCCATACCGTTATATGCCTGGAAATCATACCATTAATGATTATATGCCTGAATCCATACCGTTACGGTTATGTCCGAAACCCATACTGTTATATGCCTGAAAATCAGACCATTTAAATCATTCCTGAATCCCATGGCCATACTGTATGTCTGTAAGCCGTATCGTTATATACCTGAAACCCATACCGTAATATGCCTGAAACTCATACCTTTATATACCTGAAACCCATACCGCTATATGCCTGAAACCGACACCGGTATATGCCTGAAACCTATCTTTTAAATGCCTGATATGATCTATACTGTTATATTCATGAAACCTGTTTTTCTGAAATCTGGTGACAGGACTATACTTATACGAATACATTTCCAGGTTCAATGTTCTGTGTGCTCACTTTATCACCTAGAAGGCTGAAATTATACATTCCTTTATTAAAATAACTGAGTTTAATATCCATTTTCTTCAGACTTCATTTTACGAGACCGAAATCCAGAGAGGTATAATTCCAGTTGTACATAATGGTTGTTTAAGAAATAAAGCGGTTGGTGGGAGATTTCTTTGCCCTGGTGCCTTCACCCATTGGGCCGGCACTCTGTCATATGAGTGAATTAACCTTAATTACACTTAAAACCCCAATCAAATAATCCAGTTATAAAATAAGATTGCAATAAGCCTTCCATTTCTCAAACAGGTAATTCTTCAAAGTTTCTGATGATTTGAAAGACAATTATTATTTTACTTTCAGTCTCCGCCACGTACTGGTGTTAAATCTGTTATTGATTGGTATATGTGTTGTGTTTGCTCGCTTTCTACCTCATATTGGAACAATCATCAGGTGAGATTTGAAAGGTGTTTGGTGTTATAATAGAAGATGAGATTTGCCAATGCAAAGAATCATAAACTTTCAAAATGGTCCAAATTACAAGCTTTTAGAGTCAGTTTTTTCACGAGATACAAATTATTTTGCAGAATTTCTTCAACTGATGGTCACTAAAATAGTATAACAAAAAAAAAGGTAAATGTATTATTGTTCTCAGGTTGGTGTTCATTACTTAATGTATGATGACTGTCATCAAAGTCTATATTGTGTTTTAACTTTTTCATAAATGTTTAAATTGGGTGGTTGGTGGAAGCTTCCTGTGCTCTGAGCGGACGCTCTCAAAGCTAAGGGGCAACATGCAGCCGATTTGTTTGTGAAGTCTTGCACTGTGAATGTGCACAATTTGTCCTATTGCACCAGGTATTGCTTCCTGTGGTTGTCCTGTATATCATAATATTGTTTATTGCCAGTGCATCAAGGGTGGTTTCCTTCACCCGTGGAGCTGGCACGCCGTCATATGAGTGAAATTACCTTAAGTACGGTGTTAAACCCCAATCAAAAAAACAAACAAATCCTGTGCTTTAGTTCTCTCTGGAGTTAAAGGAGCAACACACTTGTTGGGTGATTTGCACTGTAAAGTTGCACAATGTTTTGCGTCCTGTTCTTGTCTTGTAACTTATCGTTTTTTGCGGCCAGTGAGGTTTGAATGTGGTTTCCTTCACCCATTGGACTGGCAGACCATCATATATGAGTGAAATAAAGCAGGTCATTAAACCCCAATCAACCAAAGAAAGATAAAAATCATGATAGACGGAAACTTGATCAATGTAACAACCTTCCCAACCAGATAAATGTCAAATGATAAATACGGTTGTGTGCTGTGTTATGATGCTTTTATAATCTTTGCATCATCTCTTTCAGTTTTGTTGGAGCGTTTTGTGGGTTTGCCTATGCCATTGCCCTGCCCTGTGTGGTGTACATGCTGTCTGAACGAGCTAAAGGTCAACTGACGTGGTTTACTGTGGTCATACATTCAATTCTCATTCTGTTGGGCTTGTCAAACTTTGTGGCTCAGTTTGCCATACTGGGTAAAACATGACCATTTTTATATCCAAATAAGTTCATTTATGTGATATTTACTTATTTATGTGATATTAAATACCTCTGAATGTATGATTTTAAGAGAATGAATGTTTATATTTGTAATAAATACTTCCAGTGTTTAAACATGCATTCCCATATGGTGGGAATTTCATTTATTGACGGATATTTGTTTAGATGACAAATATATATTTGAAATGTTTAATTACACTGCCAAGAACAAGTTAAACAAACTTGAGTAAAGTTAATGATTGGATTCAAAATCTCATTATAAAACAAAAAATGTATGGCACTCTTAACCCTATATTAGCATGTCTATATAAAATGAATGTAAAAAAATTGGGATTTGTAATTATACATTTTTTATTAACTCACACGCTAGAAATTTGTCTTAAAAATTCAATGTTACAGATTTAATATTTTTTCTAGCTAGGTACTTATTTTCAAATAGTGTTGACACTATTTATTATTATAAAGTCAGATAGTGTTCAAGATTCTGTGAATACATGTAGGTTGTTTAAACAGGATACAGACGGAACCTTTTGGCAATAGATCTTCACAAATAGGAAGCAGTCAACACCTGTTGATTATCAAAACACTATGTCACATGTCAACATCACTAACAGTGTGTTGTTTAAAAAAAAAACTTGGGAACAGTATCCAAAGAGACCTATATCAAGGTCAGTAGAGAGAATGAAGCCTTTTGATTGTGAAGGTCATAAGAAGCAAGATCCAGAGGGAAGCATGTCAAGGTCAGTAGAGAGAACGAAGCCTATTGATTGCGAAGGTCATAAGAAGCAAGATCCAGAGAGAAGCATGTCAAGGTCAGTAGAGAGAACGAAGCCTATTGATTGCGAAGGTCATAAGAGGCAAGACCCACGTCAGTAGTGAGAACAAAGCCTATTGATTGCGAAGGTCATGAAAGGCAGAATCCAGAGATAAGCATGTTTATCAGTAGTGATTGTGAAGGTCATAAGAGGCAAGATCCAGAGAGAACCATGTTTATCAGTAGTGAGAACCAAGCCTATTCGTATTGATTGCAAAGGTCATAAAGAGGCAAGATCCAGAGAGAACCATGTGTATCAGTAGTGAGAACGAAGCCTATTCTTATTGATTGCGAAGGTCATAAAGAGGCAAGATCCAGAGAGAACCATGTTTTTCAGTAGTGAGAACGAAGCCTATTGATTGCAAAGGTCATATGAGGGAGAATCCAGAGATAAGTGTCAAGGTCGCTTACGTCAGTAGAGACAACGAAGTCTATTGATTGTCAAAGTCACAAGAGGCTATTGTAAAATTCTGTTATTTTGTTCTGACTAATGGTTCAAACTTTGAATGTTAGTAATGTCAATGCTGATTGATGTTGTCTCTAAGGGTGCTATATTAGACAAACTTGCAAAAAGATTCAAACAGACAGAGCCACAATCTCACATATGTTTAAATACTTTAAAAGTACACACCTGTAGAAAGGGGTAAACAGCTATTGGATTTCAAGATCATATTTCTAAGGTCAATTTAACAAAGGCTGGGTAAAAATACAGAACAGTTTTCAGAGAGCTCCAACTTATAATGTTTGTAGATGATATGTCCGTGGGTCAAGCTTATTTATTTTGAAGGGTCAGGTTTATGGTTGAACCAGTGTTCAATACATTTTCAGGTATTTGTTACACTGGGTATAATTGAAACCACTTATTGAACATTTTTTTTTTACCGAGCTGAACTCTATGGAACTGGATTCTCCACTGCGCGGTGACAATATTTGGCCACATCCTTTTTAAATTAAGATTACATATACACTATTTGGGAACCTTTGTCAAACAAAGTGTTCACTCTGTTTTACAAATCAAAAGCCAATGCCTGTAAAATTTTATTTTGACTTATATTGTTATTACTCTACTAGGTTGATTTAACTCATCATTTCTCTATGCTAATAGTAGTAAGGTGTCTTGATTAATGTAGAACCAGTAATAAATGTCCTATTGTAACTTATGTACAAGCTTATTTTTACGAACTAAATTGATCAGTTTGTACATAACTTGTTTTGTCATGTTGAGTGATGTTATTTTTCTAGCATAAATAACTGGCTGTTGTCATGTTATATAGAATCAGCCTCAAACTAATACTTGGTTAGTTCAGGAATATAAAGCATTATACCTATCTAATAAATATATGTATATTATGTTATATCCTCCACTCTAGCATTTTTAAGAGTAAAGAAGACAGATCTGTACCAAAGTTTTCATAAAATAATGAGACTGGCACAGGGATGTTAACTAATTCAAACCGTATGAATAATCTCATCTTCTAGATAGTCTCAAAGACAAGTTTTTCAGTATGTAATAATCTCAAATGGTCATGTTTTAAAGTTTAAATTTGCAATAGTATGTGTTATTGATCTGTTCTCCCCAAAAATGCAGATCTGTCATTTATATAAATATATAGCACATGAATAACGATGCAATTTCTGATTTATCTTCTTGTTTGGCATTAAAGTGCAAATAATATGATTCATTATAACATATTTGCTTTTATTGTATTTCTTTACTTAGTGGGCGGTTGATTGTTTTTGTTTGGTGTTTAACGATGTACTTAGGTCATTTCACTTATGATGAGGATGTCTTATTGACTGGAAGCAGTCCTGCTGTAATACATACTCAGTCACTGCAAAATGTAACGATTTTTACAAAAACTTGATTAGTGTGAGCAAAAGATTATCGAACTCGAATCTGTGTGATACAATTATAGATACCACTCTTATATGCCGATATTCAAAATCACGAGTGATATACATTGGATAACCTCTTAATCTGATAATCTCTACAAGAACTATCACATGGATAACTTTCTTAAAGACGTACAAAACTAATACATCATCATGGGAAGACTACATTGTTATTCTTATTATATGGTGGGTATTAGTGAACATAAGAACACTGTAAATCTTGCTCGAGTGAATGGTGAGAGCAATAGCCCATGCACAGGAGTACGTGTACCAATGGCTGGTATACGTTCAGTACCATACTCGGAGCTGGTTCAAGGCCAAAGCAAATAAGCTTCTGCTTATGGAATACACCTCTTCAGTAACACATGGAATAACACATAGAATTAGACAATGCACCAATATTAAGAGGAAAAACACAACAAAATTCTATTGTATAGAATATACAATTATATTATATTTAAACAAACAAGAAAATAAAATATATATTTAACCATTGAAGAAGACATTTCAATATTTACAAATAATATATAAATAACATATCACAGCTTCATATCATTTTTAAAGAGTAGCTGCCTTTAAACTGGGTTAATAGCAGACCTTATACCTGTGAACTATTCTCATGAATCATCGGCTATATATATATGTTGCGGGGTCGATTCCAGGTGGAGTATAAAAAATATATATTTGTTTAAAATGAAGAGAGAAACATTTGCTTGCCTCCACCGAGAATCGAACCTGGGACCTTTGGGGTTTATAATATATAGGAGCCTACAGACCCTTTTATTTCAGCCTGATAAATTTGGGGAGGTTTGCTGCCCAGAGATGGCCACCAGAGGGAGCATTTCAAAGGAAATCAATTAGGTCATGTCGTTAGGGGCGTATCAGACTACAGTTGTTTACGTGGTGTCAAAGAACCCTGTTGTTTAATGGGCTAACTGTGAAATAACTTTCTCGGGAGCCAACCAGTGTTTGTATGAAGATTCACAATAGAAAGTCTGGGCATCTCCAGAAAACCGGCCCTAGTATATCAGCGGCTGAAAGTAAAGGTTCGTATATATAAAGAGCGGCTGATTCAGGAGCGTACTATGAACAAAAAAACATGCTTTTGTGAAATGAATTGTGTCCATTAGCGTATGAATTCCTCAGATGTTAACTTAAAAGTGTGATTTAAGTCATTCTAGTTATTCGGCTCACAAAAACCAATAATTTGAAGAAGGATTACAGATTTTGCAGTAACTGTCATTGCATTCAGCACAAATTAAGATTGATATTTTCTTGGACGGAGTGGTGACGGAGTGGTGAAATCTCTGTTTCTCTGGATGTAATGATGGTGAGTTGTTGTTGTAAACTAAGCCTCTAGAGGTATATCCTCTGTGTCGTCTTTAAGTCCCAGAGCTCTCAGGAAGTTAGCCTCATCATCCAGGTATTGCTGATACTCTGTCTTTAACTTCATCTCTATCTCCTCATCTGATAACTTAATCAGAGGGGCAATCTACAACACACAACAACAATAATCAGCACTTATTGTTTTACTGGCATATTTAAGTATAACATGATGCCAGTGGCACTGGAGGAACATTACTTTTCCAACAGAACATGACACTTCACATTCTAATTGTTGTGTCAGTGTCGCTGTTTACTATTAAATTACACTGCTGTCATAAGTGGAGTATTCTTGAGTACGGCGTAAAACACATTTTTATTGTTTGACTGGTGTATAACTAATCAGAAGTCTATGAACTAGAAGTATGTTTCGCCCAATTTACTCCAGCCGTTAGGCAATTCCTAGGACAGCCTTTAACATGTCTTAGAGAAGCACGTGTACACTCTAGTATATGAAGTTTGAAAATCGCAACTCACCTGATGAATCGTTTGTTTGTTTGTTTGATTGATTTGTTTGTTTTGGGTTTTTACGCCGTACTTAAGATTATTTCACTTATGATGGCGTGCCAGCCCAATTGGTGAAGGAAACCACCCCCAACGCCACTGGCAACAAACAATGACAAGAAACAAGACAATAACAGGACATAACAAGACGCCACAACAGCTTCATGTTGCCCCTTAGCCCTGAAAGCACCAGGGCAACAGGAAACTCCCTCAAACTGCCTGTGATGAATCATGGGAAATTTTGTTTTACCATTTATAAATATCTAGTTGACTACTGCTTTTTTTCAGTTTATTCATGCATTTTATATAATTATACAAAAAAAAGACATCAGATTGAGAAGCCCTTGATCCACTTACATTTGATGGTTTTAATATAGGCACTTTCAGCTTATTACCCATAACCCTCAGTATGCAACCACACTTTAATTGTTTGATTGGGGTTTTACGGCGTACTAAGAACTTGTATGATGGCGTGCCAGCGGCGAGCCCAATGGGTGAAGGAAACAACCCCCGACGCCACTGGCAACAAACAATGACAAGAAACAAATCAACCACAGGACATAACAGGATGCCACAACAGATCAGCTTCGTGTTTTCCTTAAGCTCTGAGAGCAGCAGGAAGCAGAATGGGCAAATATACGATTTCCAGCGCAACCTCTTCACATAAAACGTTAAAAGCTGGCCCTATACCTCAATGCTGTGGAGCTGGAACAACGGGTGTGGAGCTGGAACAATGGGCGTGGAGCACTTCAGGTTACTAGACTTCTGCTACCGTACATATAGATGTGAAATGTATATCTAGTTGAACTGTTTCACAGCCTACCGTACATAGTGAATTTAAGCCAAAAGACTTACCCCCATCTTTCTCTTCTGTTCTTGCTCTAATTCTCTTTTCTCTTGCTCTCTGAAATCCCATCTCTGTACCACAAACGCTCGTCTCTTCACCTCTCTCTCCAGGTAGTTAGACATACCAATTACCTGAAGAACAGAACATTGGGATACCCATTACATGGAGACTGATAAATACAACAAGGATAAATGTCCTGCAAATCCGTACTTTAATTGACTTTGATTCTGACAAAGTAATTCCCCTCTTACTAAATAAGAAATGTTTTTATTTTAATAACCTTTTTATTTTGTCACAAAGTTATGTAATAATCTTGCAAAGAACTGACACCAATACTATAAATACACAAAGGCAAAAAACGTAGTACATGCTTTCTACCCTGGCCCAAAAAACATAAAAAATCTCAAGAAAAAAAATGAATATTTTTTCCAGGACAGTGTAGTGTTTTGGGGTCAAAATTTATCTTCCTTTAATATGTATTTTTTTCATTCAAACTTGTAACGAAATTTGGATGACTTTCCACGACCTCTTCTAAAAGCTGTGATTTTTCTAGCACTTTCCAGACCTGGAAATGTCATTAAATTTCCAAGACTTTCCATGATTCCAGGGACCTGCGGGTACCATTTAGGAAACAGATCAAAGAAATCCTCTCTTCTTGAACAGAGTGAGTTGGGAAGACGGCCACATGCTGTTCTGGATAAATGGAACAGTCATTGAATTCCCTGTAACATGTTTGGGGTAATATATGTACGGTAGCTGGGCATTCAATTAGTTACTCTATGGAGTGAACATGCTGATATTTTCAGATAGATCTCTTAAACCTTGAAACAGGCCAGCCTTTTAATATCCTGCGAGCATTTCCAACAGTTTGCATGTGAAAGTCTAAAAAAAGCTAAGCAAACCTCATTTGGAGTGGGTTGTTTAAGACTCCATGGTATCTCTAGGATATGTAAAGTACCAGAACTATCTCCTACACCCAGCAAATGCTGCTTCTCTGTAACACAAATATACAACACTATTATAATTAGTATGTGGACAAAGTCAATTGGAAGTCTTAAAAACAGTAAATTGCAACAAAATTGATTGATGTTTAACACACTGCTGAAGGGTATTTCACTTATAAAAATATCAAAAATACTGTTAATAAACATACAGCTGTACAATCTATTGTAATATTTTGTTCAACATATTCTGCAATTAACACATATATTAGTTTTTATTCAAATTTTACAGTGACTGGTGAGCTTACGTGAGACTTGGAATGGGAAGAGTCCTGTGATTGCGGTGGAGGACACACTCTGGTTAAGGGATGGCTCATGTGTTTTATCTAACAGATCCCATACATCCACACTGCCATCCATTCTAGCTGTGTAGAATACGGCTGGTCGAGATGGAGACCACTGGGCTGCTGTCAGACGTACATTACTGGCAGTAGAGTGCAGGATAGGACCAGTCTGTTCAATATATTAACAGAAACATTATTTATACCAATTTAACATTGTAAATGGTTGCTGTGAGTAATCTCGTGTTGAGTGTTGGTCAACAAATGTAGCTAGCAGTGGGTTTATTTTATTGAAATTTTACGCCATACTTTAGGTTATTTTTCTCTTATGAGCGGGACAGCCCAATGGGTGAAGGAAACCACCTTCGACACCGTGGAAACAAACGGGGACAAGATAAAGACAAGACAATCAAAGGATGCAAAACATGGTGCAGTAAGACAAAGAGTGCACATTTACAGTGCTAGAGATCACAAAAGATCTTGTTTGTGTTTTCCTTAGCACCCCTAACCACGGGAAGCTCCAACCAGCCACCCACAGCTAGCAGAGGGGCTTGTGGCCGTCATTCAAACATTCAAACATGTAGTCCCATATATAGATTTGTGAACTTTCCAATTGAATGAAAAAAAAAAAATATTATCTCAATTTTATAACACATGGCAATTTGGAATTTATTTGTGCAAAAAAATGTATCAATTATTTATAGAATACAGATTTGTTTTCCTTAGTCACTTTTTTCAGCTCATAAACAAACATAATATGAATATAAACATAATAATGGCCTTCAGTAATTAGGAATACTAATAACCTTTTGGCTATATTGTCAATCCTCCAGAAACTCTTTACAGGAACTTTACAACATTACTTACACTGACACCCTCCTTCCACAGAGAGAATGTCCAGCCACCCGCACACAGAATGATATCTTTAAAGAAGGGAGACCTCTGTAAGCTAACAACGGGGCCATCATGGAGAGAGTGATAGTAATCGGGTTTAGGGGCTGAAAAACAACAGAATATGCATTATAACTACACATAATAATGTGACACTTTATTAGCAGACACACAAGAATTATAAATATATGAAGATTGTCCGAATATACCCTTGCAAAGTGCTAACAGTGGTAGACAACAACGATAATGCCATTCCAGGACGCCACTGAAGCTTTTTTCTGTCATTCCCACCAATGTTATCATAGCAAAAGTGTCACCCATTACACTACATTTATGACGGCTGTAATTGGTCAGTGTTTGCCAATGTTGTGCAAAAGTGGTTTGTTTGTTTGTTTGATTGGGATTTTACGCCATACTTAATTAAGGTTATTTCACTTATATGCAACGTGCCAGCCCTATGGGTGAAGGAAATCACCCCAACGCCACTGGCAACAAACAATGACAAGATACAAGACAACCACAGGACAAAACAGGACGCCACAAACAGATAAGCTTCGTGTTGCCCCTTAGCTCTGAGAGCACAAGGGCAACACAAAGCTCCCTCCAACCGCCCACCAAAGCATGGTGCAATTAAAAAAAAATGTGCAAATTTAAACAGATAGCACACAA
>JAUELC010200161.1:0-10807 GCA_031471745.1 Cryptochiton stelleri | reverse complement strand
ATATTCATAATATATCTGGCTGTGTAATTTATGTCAATCATGTACCATATATATGGACTCTAGTCTGAAATAAAAGTATATTATTATTACTGTCTTGTCTATCCTTACATATCTTATGGGAATATAGTATGGGGCAATACATACCATACACATTTGAAACCCCTAGTGTTACTGCAGAAACGCTCAGTTCGTGTTATCTCAAAAAGCCATCGCTTGCATCACACAGCTCCAATCTTTGGCGAGTATAATATTTTGCCACTCTTGTTGTTGAACGAATATCAGGTTTTGCTGTTTGTTCACATATTCCTTCGCACAGTAAATGTATTCTTGCAGTCTTTGAAACGCTTTTTCATAGAACACAATATGTTCATCTGCATCGGACACGCCAATGTTATAATCTATATGCTCCAGTGTGTACAAATGATATAATGCGTTTCTCTCTACTGATCAAGTGTCCAAGGAACTGGGATAAGTTGCCCATTTCCTTCCAAGAAATTGTATCAATTTTTCCTTATTTAAATCTCAATTGAAGCGATAACTTATGGAAAACAGAGTATAATATGCCAACCCTGCCTCCAGGCGTAAAAAAAAAATTGTTAATTAATAGCTTTATTTTTTTGTTATTGTTCATTTGTACACTTCAGTTCTGTATTGTCAAATGTCAAGTTTTAAGTGTATAAGTTCAGAAAATATTGTCATTTGATTTATGTTCACCGTTACTTTCACCATTATTTTATGCTTAATGTTTTGGGATAAATCAAGCCCTCCATGGGTTTTACGCGCGCCTGTTATGTGTAATTTATATAGATTTTTATGAATATTTATGGTGAATAAAGAAATGAATTGAAATGAGTCATGCGATCACCATTTAGTCGAAGAAATCAACGTAACTTATATAAATTACAAGTATATTTTAAATCACATTTTCTACCCTAGATATATTTATTGTCCTCAAAAGTTGTTCTGAACTAAATCTTTGTCAAACACACTTCCAAACGTGAGACATTTGGAGATATTTTGTTCGTTTTGCTGATATTTTTAGAAATATTGATCGAAAGGGACTTGTAACTTTATCATAACACATTTAGGCAATGTATGAGTGTATATTAAGCAATCAAAGGTGAGTATTGGAGATAAAAATCCTGCTCACAGTGTTAATTGTCCATAGTAAAACTGAAACTTAAACCGGCTCTAATCGCGGATAAAATACATTCTACGTTATTTTTTTGCTATGAGTTTGATTTAAATTGTCCAGTGTGCGAGACTGAAGACTTTCGTGGACATGAAATGCGTTAAAGCACTTTTAATACTGTAATTAAATATTGTAATTCCTGAAGACTTACATTTCAGAATGGCAATAGTAAAAAAGAAAAACTTTAATTTGGCATACCTTTCTACTTCCTTCTTAATGATGGGTGGCCCGGTGACAGGCGGTTTGAAATTAGCCATTAATTCGGCCAATTGATCTTTCTCCCCATTGTAGAGAAGTAAAGTTGGGAGAGTGAAGTCAAAACAAACTCTCAAACCCTGCATAACTTCCTTGCAAAGAGGCACACTGTAGGAACAGAACAACATAAGCTCCATTTTCATCACAATTTTGAACATTTATGCGTACATACAAGGTACGATAGAAATTATTCTCTATTTATTTGTTAGGTAAATATATCTGGGTCGACAGTGCTGTAAATCAAACAGGGTTCAGCAGGCCAATGCATAAACCTATTGAGCGACAGCGCTATGCTATAATATGTATACAAAAGGCTTACAAGGGTATAAAATCCAACATACATTCCATGTGTCAATATCCTGTAAATGACTCTATATGAGTACATGTAGTTATTACCCTCTCTCCATATGTGTAGAGGTTTCCTATAACAACTCCAGATTAAGACCCATTCAAAAACTTGTCTCTGAGAGTTTGTTTAGAACATCAAATGATATAACTTTTAAATATTCGCTTTAAACAAGCAACAGTCTTAAATCTAGATAAAACAACTTTTAAATATCCACTTTAAACAAGGAACAATCCTAAATCTATTTATGTAATGTATGTATAGTTCATACTGTGAATTTTTCAAATTCATAACAGACAATTATTGATGGTAATGTTTGTAAAGTTCTGGGTACAGATTTAACTGGTTTGTAGCCTAAAGCATGAACTATTTATTCCCGTACCTTTTCTCTGGCTCAGGTCTGGTGAAATCTCTCAGGCCAGGTCGTAATTTCTCTGTGTTACTGAATAATATATTCATCACAAAATGCTTCACATAACCCTCCAGAAATAAGATCACATTCTGCTCTGCTGGTAATTTAAGTAGCTGCAATAAAAAAGAAATTAAATTTAAAAAAAGTAAAAAAAATAAGGGTCAGATTTGATGAGATATAAACCAAGGCTTTTTTAAATCCGTTTTCAGTAAACCTATTAAATGGTATGTTATTTTAAAAAAAAAACAACAAAAATGCATCAACTCCATTGAAATGATGAAATCAGCTACCTTTAATTCTACAAATAGTTTTAAGTTACTGACAAAGGTGCATTAGATTAATCACAAGAGTTTTAGTATTACTGAATTGTGATTAATCACAAGAGTTTTAGTATTACTGAATTGTGATTAATCGAAAACCCAACATACGCCCTCCAGGGGGTGGCATGGACATTTGGTAACCAGGGATATGTCAAAATATGGAATTAATATTGATGAATCCATGATAGCAAAAGGCACAACTACAATTCATGGTGAAAGTGTCTACCAACTTTCATAAAGATAGGCCTTATGGTTTTCAAGTTCGGCTCTTGAAACAGATTGGGGCCATCAGGACGGATGCTGGTCATAAAATAATACGACCGATTTTCATTGGGTGTATAAAAAATGCATGTTCCACTAATAAAACTTTATTTTTTTAATGGTTACAAAAAAATACCCATACAAATAACAAGAAATGCTGGATAACAAGGTCATTTAATACTGAAAGTTTCCTCGTACTCCTTCAAGTTACCTTTCCTTTATTGATCTTGTAATAGTCCATCTCTAGGCATTCTTTCAAGACTTTAGGTATGGGAAGTTCAACATGGGTGTTCTTTCCCTAAAATACAACAAGAGCTCAAATGAGTCGCATTATATGCCCGAATAAAAAAATCATTAAATCTCTGAATTTATGTCAATTTGATTGATGGTTTGTGGAGGAATTCACTTGTAGGCGGACATACACCAAACTCAATCTCATGCAACATCTTGCCACATGGAATATTCCTACCAAGTTTGGTGGCCTGTTTACTAACAGCTAATAGAGTGTGATAAGCCAAGTTAACAGCCCGAAACCAAACAACCGGAAACCAAATTTTTCAACAGGTGGCGCTACTTGTTGGCTTACATATGCCAAGCCCAATGCCATTCAACACCTTGCTACATGAAATATGTAGAATTTGATGAATAGTTTTCAAGTTACCTGATGGAAACAGTTTATTCTAAATCTTAGACACAAGGTGGCACTACCAGTAGGTGTAAACACACCAAACTCAATCTCCTGCCACATCTTTTACCAAGTTTGATTAGAATTCGATAATCTGATTTCAAGCTAACAGCTAGCAGCCAAATTCAATCACATACGACATATTGCCACATGGAATATTCCTACCAAGTGTTATAAGAGTCCGATAAGGGATTATCAAGTTACGGCTGGAAACCAAAAAAAGGGATGGATAGATGGACAGACAGATGGACAGGGCAAGGAGTACACACACCAAACACAACCATGTGACATCTTGCCACACCGAATACTTTTATCAAGTTTGATAAGAATCTTATAATCAGATTTCAAGCTAACAGCTGGAAACCAAATTTAGACTTTGTCACCAGGTGGCGCCACTTGTTGGCGAACATATGCCAAATGCAATCCCATGCGACATCTTGCCACATGGAAAATTCCTTCCAAGTTTGATCAGAATCAGATAGATTTTCCAGTTAATGGCCGGAAAACCAAAAGTGGACGGACAGGCAGCCAACCAGCCAGCCTGCCAGACAGCTAGACATCCCCTTACCATAATACGTCCCATCATAAGACGGGTGTACATAAAAATAGTACAACTTTCAGTATTTAAAAATGCTCTGATTTACCAGTTTGTAACATAACTCCATCTGCCCTCTGGCAGCACGTTCCGAGTTTAGACATGCAGCACATGCTCTTTTTACTTAGCACTGGAGAAACATTATTTTTCCAACACAGCAAAACACTTCACATATTATGGTTGTGTTAGTTTGGCTATTTACTGATGAAGTACATTGTAACATCGCGGTCATATAAATAATTAAAATACCCTTGAGCACGGCATTAAGGACACTGTTATTGTCAAACACTCAAAATTTGAGATTTTATTATTATTTCAAATTCATAAAATTGAGATATTGATCTTTACCCCACAAAAGATCCGATATAAATCAATACATATTGAGGTTGAGCAAAATATTGGTTTCTTGATTTCAAGGGTATTTATTTCACTTTTATGATATTATGACGACGGATTATCCACTTCTTACTCTGCCTTACTAAATATGGTAAAAAACCTTGTAAAAAAAAAAAAAAAAAATACTTAAAAAAAAACATGTCACCTCATGTGACTCACTCATATTACAGTGGTGCACTGGGAGACTTAAACCCTTGCAGTGCATCAAGTATCAGCAGTCCAATTGGCTAAGTAGCCACTGAGCCACGGCAATGGCCCCGCCTAATATTGGGTCTTATAGTTGGAAGGCAAATGAAAAAGTATATATAGTGTTGCCATGAATAAAAGGGAATGTCTGTTCGACATGGAGCTGAAAGACATTGAGTTATCTGCGATATAATGCGGATAAAAATTATCATTCATGGAGTTATAGATAAGTAATTTTGAAGTATCTGGACAATTAATTCTGTGTTTTGAAGTATCTGGACAATTCTCTGTGTTGGGGGAATTTCTGCCAGGTTGGGGAAATACGACAACGGGTAAAACAAACGCCACGCGAATCCTGAATATCCTACCTTAATAGAGACTTCATCATCTGAGTCGGAATCGGTTAAACCGCCATTACTCTGGGGATGAAATAAAATTATATATCATTTCATTATCGATTTAATCAGCACTTCTTGTGCTTCCGGATTGGGAAGCATTCTCTTCTGTGGTATTAACAAGTGCCTAGAACTAGTAGGATGTATCTATATCTCTACAACATAAAAATTATTGCATCAATTTGAGACTATTTTAAGCTATTTTAAGGGTCTTAAACATAATACATAAAAAAAAGACTAAGAGTAAGTTATCAAAACCATGACCAAACCTGTTCTGATATTTCTTTGTGAGACACTTGTTCATCATTAGGATGGTTGGATGTTATAGTGACAATTGTTGATATATTTTACTTCACCATGTACAAACCAAACTTTGCATCCATTGATACATGTTCAGCGGTTGCAAAAATTGTTTATACAACTACTAGATGTAGGTACTTAACCACTAAAAAACAAAATCATCCATAAAGGTGGTAAACATGGGTGAAAAAAGTTGGGAACACGGGAACCACGTTCCTGGGAAGATCTCGAATCATGGCGGGAAGCTAGCCAACCAAAAAAAAAAAAATGAAAAGAGGAATGGGAATATTATACGTGCGGTACATTTATATAGCAAAAGTCTCAAGGGAAAACGTTTCAAGGCAACAAACAAGTTATTTTTTTAGCATAGCAGGTGAATTTATCGTTAAATTATAGACAAGCTGCATAAGAATTTATGACCCGGCCGCATGCCACACATGGCCTTTCCGCGGACTGCTTAGTTTGCTCATCTTCCCGAGACAAGGCGGAAAATAATATCGTCGTATACCTCTCTTCCTTTCCTACCTTGCCCTAACACACCTTATAAACCTGAGTCGACTGTAGCTCCCCCAAAAGCTCATTTCGAGTTGCGTCCCTTTACCCCAGCCAATCAGATTAGAGCTTTCATACTATCCACATCTAAAAAATGGCGACTGCTGAGACAATAGATGAGATAATAACTGATATTGAAAAACCGTTTGCTATTTCGAGAGTGACAGAAAAGCAACGCGAAGCGATCACATCTTTATGTAATGGGAAGAACATATTTATTTGCCCGCCATGCTTGTTTGTTGTGATTTGGAAGTGATTTGTTAACAACTTTCGATTGGCTTCTCACTTCTACGATGGTCCAATGAAAGGTTTGACACGTTTTGGTGGGCAATTGGGGCAAGGGTGAATATGTATAAGTATGGTTTTATGCGTTTTAACCCTTGCCTAGGGAAGAAGTGAGTTAGCGTGCAAATGCATTCATATGATGTTAATATGTACAAGTAGGAAACTACCTCGGTATAACTGATTAAAACAGGAATAGAAATCCCCTGTTACATGTCTGAGTTTTTAATGGATGTAAATTGAATACAGTTTTATATTTTAAAAATAGAAGTAGCACCTTAAAAGGTACATTGTCCCTTCAGCTATAAATTACCCCATCCTACCCCAGACCCCAAATGTTGCAGTGGGTTGACCAAACCTGCATTCTTATTGTAACTGTAATAATTTCTTAGATATAGACTAAAGAACACATTTGTCCGTATTGCGTCATGCGTCATCCGTCATACGTTAACAGTCTCCGTCAGCGTATTGCGTTTCACCGATTACATGTGCGTCAGATAGTTCCGTCAAATTGGGAGGCGAGCTAAATATAGACAGCGACAGGAAATACAGGTCACTCGGCGTCAGCGTTTCAATCGCTTCTGCTCACACGGATGACGCACGACGCAATACGGACATGTGTTCATAGCTTAAAGAGGCCAAAGTTTAATTTGTAAACTAGACTTCGTTTTAAATAAATATTTTTTATTGTTATATAAAATTTAATTTTAACTTAATTAAGTTTAACTATAAAATTAAATAAATGTTATTTTTAGTTGCATTGACATTTTGCAAGTTACGGATCAAGTCCAAGACACGGACCTATAGTAAGACCACAAATTCATAAATTGTTTTAGTCGTGGCATTTAGCAGCTCAGAAGCAGTAACATAACACGCTTATATGGATTTCAACTTAAAGGAGAAGAAAACAAAAAACAAAATCATATTCCAATTATAGTTTATTAAGTTGTAAACAAAACCAACGTATTATACAATAGCAGTATTATTACAAAATGTTTTTTCCTGCACGACTCGCGACTGAAACGCTCTTCCAAGACTATCTAAAATTAGTTTGCCAAACAAAAGTGTTCCAGATTATTCTCTAGAAAAACAACTACAGAGCTGTGACCTACACACAGTATGTGATACATACAAGGCTTCTAAAACATTCTATCGTTTGAATAGTAATACAATGGGCGTGTCCAGTGACCAGCTCCACAATATAACTTGTTAAATAGCTGTCAATCAACAAAAGATGAAATAAATCTATTGTTGAAATGCTTACACATGTTAATGATCAGAAGTACTATTCGAAGAATAAACCGACAAGTGAATTGATAAAATTAACAAACTACTTTTTATCAAAAGCAATTGCAGTCATCCAGGCCGAAATGTCTATCAAATTAATATTTGTTTGCGATCCTTCTTTTATTGTTGACCTAATACACATACAAAGGTCTTCAGGGACGTGTGTTAAGTAAAGGCGACTTTTAAAGGTTTAATTAACCCCGCGCCGCATATACGCCTTTGGGGGAAGGGAAGTCATATACCCAGTACTGCATGGTTTGTTAACACTCAATATCGAAAAAAACAACTGAAGTTACATTCATCAAGTTTCTACATAACACGTTCTGTATGATGTATATGTGCTTTTACCGGTTGTATCAACGCAGCACTTCCTGGTTCCGTTAACACGCTTAAGCTAGGAACACATGTGTCCGTATTGCGTCGTGCGTCAACGGTCATGCGTTAACAGTCTCCGTCAGCGTATTGCGTTTCACCAAGTACATGTGTGCGTCAGATAGATCCGTCAAATTGGGAGGCGAGCTAAATAAAGACAGCGGCAGGATAAACGGATCACTCGAAAACTCTACAGCAGTGATGCGTTCAATATCAAGGCCACAGTGTGAAACAATTCAGCTTTTTATCATCTTATTAGGAGATAACTTTAGTCCTAATTAGGAGATAATTAAGTCCTAATTAGGAGATAATTAAGTTCCAATTAGTAAATTATAAGTCCTAATAAGGAGATAAATTTAGTCATAATTAGGACATAACTAAGTCATAATTAGGACATAACTAAGTCCTAATTAGGACATAACTGTCCTAATTAGGACATAACTAAGTCCTAATTAGGAGATAATTAACTTCCAACTAGTAAATAATAAGTCCTAATTCATAGATAATTATATCCTAAGTAGGACTTAATTTAACTACTAATTATGACTTACTTTATCTACTAATTAGGACTTAATTTATCTCCTAGTTAGGACTTATTATCTCCTAATGAGGACTTATTGTTTCCTAATTAGGACTTACTTATCTCCTTATTAAGATATAAAAGGCTGAATTTATTTCACATTGCGGCCCTAATACGCTGCCGTACTTGTCCAAAGCGTAAACAAAGTAAACTTTTTCTGGAAAGATTTTTGCTATACTTAAATACTTAATTAAAATGGATTTCAGCAAATCTTGTTTTAATCTCCGTGATAAGGGTCTTAGCAAGCGTGTGGCTTGATGTATTGTATATTAATTCGTTGACCTAAGTTTATGACAGGGCTTTTCCCAAAAATCTAGGTCGCGTTTCGGTCTGCGTCAACGTTTCAATCGCTACCAGTGGGGATTAAAAATAAACGCATGACGCACTACGCATGACGCACTACGCAAGACGGACACATGTAATCCTGGATACTGATTATCACCAGAAGCGATTAAAACGATGACGCATGACGGATGATGCACGACGCAATACGGACACATGTGTTCCTAGCTTTAAGCTATGAACACACGTGACCATAGTGTGTCGTGCGTCATCCGTGTGAACAGAACCGATTTAAACGCTGACGCCGAGTGACCTGTAATTCCTGTCGCTGTCTATATTTAGCTCGCCTCCCAATTTGACGGATCTATCTGACGCACATGAATCGGTGAAACGCATTCGCTGACGGAGACTGTTAAAGCATGACGGATGACGCACGACGCAATACGGACACGTGTGTTCGTTAGTCTATATCTAAGAAATTATTACAGTTGGAATATGAATGCAGGTTTGGTCAACCCACTGCCACACTTTTGGTCTGGGGTAGGATGGGATAGTTTATAGCTGAAGGGAAAATGTAACTTTTAAGATGCTACTTCTATTTTTAAAATATAAAACTGTATTCAATTTACATCCATTAAAAACTGGGGATTTCTATTCCTGTTTTAATCAGTCATACCCAGGTAGTTTCCTACTTGTACATATTAACATCATATGAATGCATTTGCACGCTAACTCACATCTTCCCTAGGCAAGGGTTAAAACGCATAAAACCATACTTATACATATTCATCCTTGCCCCAATTGCCCACCAAAACGTGTCAAACCTTTCATTGGACTATCGTAGAAGTGAGAAGCCAATCGAAAGCTGTCTACAAATCACTTCCAAATCACAACAAACAAGCATGGTGGACAAATAAATATGTTTTTCCAGTTGCATACAGATGTAATCGCTTCGCGTTGCTTGTCCGTCACTCTCGAAATAGCAAACGGTTTTTCAATATCAGTTATTATATCGTCTATTGTCTCAGCAGTCGCCATTTTAGATGTGGATAGTACGAAAGCTCTAATCTGATTGGCTGGGGTAAAGGGACCCAACTCGAAATGAGCTTTGGGGGCACTACTGCGAATCAGGTTTATAACCTGTGTGAGGGCAAGGTAGGAAAGGAAGAGAGGTATACGACGATCTTATTTTCCGTCTTGCCTTGGGAAGATGGCTAACTCAGTGAAGAACAAATTTGCAGCCAAGGGGAACTAACTCTGTTTACTTTGCACGACAAAACACTCACTTGAATTTATACGTTCAGTTATGCTACCTGTTTTGCATTGATCATATATATTCTTCACAAATCACACAAAAATTAAATGACTAATGAGTTTCTAGTTTGGACAGTGTATAGTTTAACAATTATATTACTTCCCGACAAATTGAATACCCTAATTAGATACTTGTGCCAATCAAATACTTATTTTTTGAAAATCTCATTAATTCCTTTGTCATCTCATTGCGTCTTCCTGGGCAGAAACATAATATATTGGTGACCAAATAAATTGCATAGCTTAAATTCTAAAGTTACTAACCTTGCCTGAAATAGGATGACAGGCGCCCTTTGTAGTTTAATTTAGGAATTTATTGTTTGTGTTTTCCGAAAGAATGATCGCACTGGCGACTTTTTCAGGGGAAGAAGTGATCAAGCTGTTTGGCTCCAATGATGCCAGTAAGCCATCAGATTAACAGTTCAGTTATACTTCCGGTTGAATTTGAATAATTGTCTTGTGCTGAAGAAACTGGTCAATATTACGCAATGTCTATGCTTCTTTATTTATGTAATAATAAATAATCAAGTGACAATTGTATTTTAAGTATGGCTTGTTTTATTGGTAAGGCAGTTGTTAATACAAACTGCCACAATTTATTCCTCGCCTATCAATGTAATCATAAATAAGCTACGACTGACATGGTTGAACATGAAATAATTATACCACCTCTTTTAATGTAATCATAAACATACTACCTTTAAACCAGCTAACGCGTTTGAACATGCCATAAATTATTCCACGCCATTTAATGTAATCATAAACATACTACCTCTAAACCAGCTAACGCGTTTG
>JAUELC010199939.1:0-10809 GCA_031471745.1 Cryptochiton stelleri | reverse complement strand
ACTTTTCGCCATATAGCACGTGAAGAATATTGGCAGATCGTCTGCTGGCGAAAAGTACCCAAAGCGTGGAGAAATTACTGGCGACTGTAGTTTTCCGATTTCCGGCTTGCAGCGAATATATTGAACGTGATTGTGGCTTCCATGGCTTGTTCGACATCGCGAGACCTATGCCGAACAATTTCTTTTCAACCGAGCAATATACTTCAACGTAAAAAATCTGCCAAAATCTAGAATAAATATTTCACAATAAGGTACGGCAAACATTAGACAGACAAACTTGAAAACATATCATGAAAACCAAGGCGAAATTTAACGCCATTTTCGGGAAATCTTTGCTTGTCGATAGTCGTTTGATTTGCTGTGATTTTCAGCTGATGCTAAAGTTACATTTGAATTTGTTATGTGCATCATTTATTTTTATTCCGATTTATTGGATGGAGGTCGTTTCATCTGATTTTGGGGTGACTAAATTGTTGATCACCAAAAATCACGGATGCAGGTTGCGATCATGTGAGCTTAACCCCCGTGTTCATTAATAAGCTAATAAACATGGACCCAATTGAAAACTGCAACGTTTCTAAATTCTGTCTAAATGCTTTTGTATTCCATTTTGGTGGAAATATTCTCCACTATTATTTTAAATCATCGAACGTTCCTGTCAATCGCCAAGTTCCATTTGGTGTCAAAATATAGTCAGAATTTATTTTGATCACCCTTTCTGTCAAACGCTGATACCTCAGTCGTTCAGAACATGTCAAAACCAACACAAATGAAGCTAATTTGGGATAACCAAAAATGAAGCTAATACAGGAAAAAATAGACAATGTACAATTTGGGTTTACAATATGTCAGATTTATTTAAATAAGCGTTCTTTCGATCACAAAAATCAATGTAAACTATGACCTTTTGCAACACATCTGAACCCAAATGAAGCTAATTTAGGGCGAAATGAACCCAAATGAAGCTAATCAACGCTCAATGTTTGGTTGATTGATTGGTGTTTTAACGCCTTGCTCAAGGGTATTTCACTTTTATGATGGCAGTGTAATTCTAACAGTAAACAGCAACACAACTCTACACAGCCATAATGTGAAGGTAATATTAATATACATGTATAGCTGCTCTGACATCTTTGAGTGGCATTTAGATGTTGTCCAGTTGCACATGACAAGACTATATGGACTTCTCATTAATTTTTGACGCAAGTTTCAATGTCGTAAGCATAAATACTCTGATGGAAAAAAAATGTTACCCAACAGCTAACAGCATGAATATTCTTCAAAACATACTGCCCTTAACCAGTGCCCAACAGAGAATCGAAGGAAAGGACTATATAAATATCAAACGTAAGTGACCTTGCAAAAGGACTTGGTTGGGCCAATGCACAGATTGAAGAGTGATGCTGTATTTCTCTAGATCGCAGTTCATATTTGATCATTTGTCAACCAGACCTGCAATAATAAAAAAATTTCCACCTCTCAGGTGGTATTTTTTTTATTATAAACAGTTTAGTTTTAAAATCTCCCTATGGAACTAATATCCCCTGGCCTCTGTCCATTCCGATTTCCCATTTTCGCATTTCCAAAATTCAAGATATTTCTCTTAAAATCTGTCAGTCCTGTGATTGTCTTGTATCTTGTCATTGTTTGTTGCCAGTGGCGTCAGGGGTGGTTTCTTTCACCCATAGGCATTGGGCTGGCACCCCTTCATATGTGTGAAATAACCTTAGGTACGGCTCAAAACCCCAATCAAACAAACAAACTTGTGCCCTGCTTCTCTAAAGAACTAAAGCTAATTTATGATGTGGTATCCTGCACTGTAAATGTACACACTTTGTCTTATAGCACCGCGGGTGGTTGGTGGGAGCTTCGTGTTGCCCTGGTGCCTTCAGAACTAAGGGACAACAAGAAGCTTTTGTGGCGTTCTATTATGTCTTGTATCTTGTCTTGTATCTTGTCATTGTTTGTTGCCAGTGGCGTCAAGGGTTGTTTCCTTCACCCATTGGGCTGGCAAGCCGTCATATAAGTGAAATAACCTTATGTACGGCGTAAAACCCCACTCAAACAAACAAACAAATCTTATAGCACTATGTTTTGCACCCAGTTCTTGTCTTGTATCATGTCTTTGTTTGTTGCCAGTGTTGTCAAGGGTTGTTTTCTTCAACAATAAGAATTGGGCTGGACCCGAAACAAACAAACTAAATTTGTCGACCTGCATATGATTATGATATACTGGTGTTTAATGCAGTAATGAGATCTCACTTTGTAAATGTTTTTAATCTGTGTTTTTGTTTTTGTTCAGGCTGCTTGGCTACAGACTCTATTCGATGAAGGATGAACTTTCGCCAGAGGCTTGCCTGTGTAACAGTTGTTCTGTTCTTAACTGGAACATTTGGAATGCTGTATTACATATTTGAGATTAGTGAACGATACAATGTTTTTGCATTGGAACATGTGGAATCATTCCATGGGGACAATGTTAAAAGTGCAGGTGGACTGGGCAGCATTGTATCATTGTTCCATCACATAACAGACATCCCTCTGTCTGTTTGGATCATCCTATTTTCTTTACCATATCTACAGATTTTCTTCATACTCCTGGCCTGTACTAAACCTGAACCTAGACTGAGCCTGGCATTAAAGTGGCCAGGGATGTTGATCTTCAAATGTCAGAGACTCTACAAAAAACTATCTGGTATAGAAACCTCTGCAATTAAGCGTAATACTTCCGCCATAATGAACGGCCATGTTGTGATTGATGCTTGAATAACCTCCACATGAACAGAGCGCCTCTGCAAAAATGAACAACCATTTCCTATTGACCTTTGAACAACTTCGACACAAAATACAAAGCACCTCTGCCATGATGAACTGCCATGCTGTGATTGGTGCCTCAACAAAACTTAGCGGGAGATTTCTGTTGACTTGGGACCCCTCAGGCTTTGTTTTGCAGCTTATTGCAATCTTAATTTCCACACATCTTTATGCACCATGTAACGTGTGTTGAGTAGATTGTATTTTGTCATTGTTTGTTGCCAGTAATGTGCTCGAGTGGTTTCTTTCACCCATTGGGGCGGGCATGTCATTGCTTCAGTGAGATAGCCTGAAGTACTAAGGTATAAAACCCCATGCAAACTAACAGACTCATATGACTAATCACTTGTTTTATCCAAATGTGAGAAATGTACTTCTTGTTCAATGGTCAATTGGTCAATTACTTTCGTGAAAAGATTTTCTAAAACATTGGAGGAACATTAATTTTTCCAACATAGCAGAACACTTCCCTGTTTTTGGTTGTGAACTTGTGTTAATGTGGCTATTTACTGTTGGAGCACATTGCCATCATATAAGTGAAATACCCTTGAGTACGGCATTAAACACCAATCAATCAATCTACGAGCAGCTACATGTAAGTAGCCGTAGGTGTGACTTCTATCAACACCTGTACTCTGCACTGCAAAGGGCCCCTGTTTTGTAAATGTTGAATTCAATTCTCTTTTTTGATTTTAGTGCCTTCGTCTGCTGAAGTCAAGGAAAGGATTAAACTCACTGCCACAAGAAAACTCCAAATAAAAGAAGGTTCTGTATAATTATTGTGCTTTCTTTATTGAATGATCAATTATTCGTGTTTTTTTATTATTCCGTGGCTGGTACCCTTTGAGCAAAGGGGCAACATGACCTGTTATGTCGTCTAGCACTGTGAATTTGTACTTATTATTGCACCGTATATTGCGTCCTGTGATTGTATCTTGTCATTGTGGTTTTCAGCACCTATTTGGCTGACATGCTATCTTAGGAGTGAAATAACTTCAATAATATGGCTTAAATTCACAAAGCAAGCTAACTGTTGCCAGTGATGAAGAGGTTGGTTTCCTTCACCCATTGGGCTGACACGCCTTCATAATAATGAAATAACTTTAAGTACGGCATAAAACACCAAGCAAGCAAACTGTAGTTTTATGATTTATTTTCCGTTTCAAAATTTCACTGAACATTAGTCAAGTCTTTCTAATGATGGCTGTATGAACACGTTTGAGTTGGGATTATTATGCTTGTCTCATTCAGTCGCGGTTAGATATGTTTCAGATATTTTTTAAAAAAAAACTGATCGAAATGAAATAAAACCCTGATGACGATGATCCAGACTTTCTTATCACATTTTACTTTCTCAAGTCGTCAATACAAATTACTTTTTTCGAAAATGAGTCTCAGTGATTTAATTTTATTTTCTGTTGTCCATTTCAGAAATTAACCCATCAGACATTGGTTGTCAAGTATCAGACCAGAGAAACATGGCGGGAATGGTGGCAGGCGGTGGTTTTCACACAAATGGAGGAGTTTCCGTGGATTACTCCAGCATGCTGCAGGCTGTCTCTACAAATACCCAGATAAACAACCCCCAGGGGGGGTCCGGGGTGGATTATCATATGAGCTCGATCCCTGAGGGTCAGATGGCTAACTCGGTTAACCTATACAATCTGTCTTCCTCAGCCACTAACCCAATCATTGCCGACGTATCCTTTAATCAGTTATCATCCGGCCAGCTTGATATGTCCCTGCTCAGTATGTTCCTCAATGATAATATAGCTAACGAGGCAGATATGGTTAGCATTAATCTATCGGGAGATATTCTAAGTTCCAACTTTGAAGTCACACCATTAGAGAGTGTTACAGGTGACATGGTGGACAATAACCCTGCATAAATCAGACCTGCTCATAGTTGTAGGCTATCATTCAGGACACATGTATTGGTATGATGGAAAGAGTTGTATGGAGCAAGAACAGTTGGCAATGGCATTGCAGAAGAAAGACAATAAATCCTAGAATTTTCTTCCGCATCAGTGTTTTGTTTGGTATGTCATTGTTATGGTTGGTATTGACATTGGCTCGAAGCTACTTGTTTGATCAAGTGAACAGAGATTGCTGTAGGACATGGTTGGAGTTATTTGTTAAAGCTTTGTACATTCTCATGTTTGTAGAGATATGTAGATTTGATATATCATTTTGAAAGTATCCTTGTGTATAGTGTTGTTTATTATGTGCTCCAGTAACATACATATTGAAAGTATCGGGGTGTTATGGTGTTGTTTGTTATGTGCTCCAGTAACATATATGTACCAATTTTTGTGCTTGGTAATTCTTTACGATTGAAAAACTGTGTCTGTTACTTTGAAGGATGGTTGCATTTGTATTCCATCATGGCTGTTAACTGAGGTGTAATCACTTCAATTGATTATCGCTTTAATAAGCAGAATTCCAAGGCACGTGGTGTCAATCCTTTTCCCCATCTTGATGCTTTTGTGAGTGGAGCAGTTCTACGAACAGTATTAAGTCTATTGTATTGGCTATCAAATAGCAGTGTGTTTACTGTAACAAAACTATATTCAGTCTATTGTTTGGTGATCTTCTGGATTTTTATAACTACAGACGTTCTCTCCTTCGATGTACCGCACAGGTTCAAGTCTCCCAGTGGACCTCCGGTATATGTGCAAGTCACACAAGGTGACCGGCTACTGCGGGAAGTTTTTAAAAGGCTTCCTCCCAGATTTCCATCGTATTAAGTAAGGCAGAATAAGAAGAGGATAATCCTTTGTCATATAAGTGAAATACCCTTGAGTACGATGTTAAACACCAATCAAACAAACAAATATCTCAGAAATAATGAGCGGGTGGTTGGTGGGAGCTTCGTGTTGCCCTGGTGCTCTTAGAGCGAAGGGGCAACAAGAAGCTGTTGTGGCGTTCTGTTATGTCTTGTATCTTGTCATTGTTTGTTGCCAGTAGTGTCGAGGGTGGTTTCCTTCACCCTTTGGGCTGGTACGCAGTCATATAAGTGAAATAACATTAAGTACGGCGTAAAACCCCAAACAAACAGAAATAATGAATAAATGTTAGCATCAAGGAGTACACTCCTTATGCAGTGGCTATTTAAATATACAGACCCTTTAGATTCATCGGTTTGCCGGGGATAGTCACTTTTCACTATCCAATCAAACCCTGTATCTGCCGTTTCTAGTTTAGATTTTCATAC
Source organism: Cryptochiton stelleri (assembly GCA_031471745.1). Classification (NCBI taxonomy): domain Eukaryota; kingdom Metazoa; phylum Mollusca; class Polyplacophora; order Chitonida; family Mopaliidae; genus Cryptochiton; species Cryptochiton stelleri. The sequence continues at coordinate 4,781 of JAUELC010199939.1, read as the reverse complement.
AAACACTGATTAGCTCCCGAGAAAGTTATTTCACAGAGTACACAGACAGCCAGATAAACGACCTCGGCTTAAATACCAGTATCCAAATGCAGCAGAACCTATTGGATTGCCTTTAAAATACTCTCTCTGGTGGCCATCCCCAGCAAACTGGTGCTACTTAACAGCGGCTGAAACAAAATTGTCTATGTATAAATAGCTGCTGCTTCAGGAGCATAGCCATTATATAATTTTGTTTTACATTACCAGGTACTTATCTTAAATTCAGTCTGCTTGGCTGTCTAAAATATGTAATACACAACCTTAGGCTGTGATTGATTGCCGATATGTAGTTGGTAAATGCTTCATATACTATTCAATTTGTGCAAAGAAATCTTTAATTAAGGATGACAATTTTTAGCTGCTTAGCTGATTTCAACATAATATGGGTTATCGGTAGTCATAAAAAACAAAAACTGCTTAAAAAGTCACAAAATATATTATTATTTTGTGATGCTTAACAATGTGTTTACAGCAATCTATGACAGGGCTCTCATTGAGTAAAACCGGAAGTCTACTAACTAGAAGTATGCAACACCCCATTTACATATGGACCAATGTGTCTGAAATAAAGATTTATTATTATTATTACTCAAGCTCAACAGCATTAAAGCAATTGTTGCACAGTTTTTAAGATTAACGCCCTCTAGTGTACAGTATATTAAGTTTGAAAATCGCAATTCGCCTGATGAATCATGGGAAACTATTTATAAACTATTAGTTTACAAATGTTTTTTTTCTCAGTTTGTTAACGCATTGAATTGGAAGCCTGTGAATCGCTTGCAGCTTGATGGTTTTAATAGCTCCTATAGCCCCTTTCAGCTATTAGTTTATTACCCAGGATTCACCATTTGATTCTGAAAATCAAATTACATGGAATGGATAAATATAATAACTCCTGTGCAGCTTACTCAACATGAAACGTTAAAAGCTGGCCAAAAGCCACAATGCCGTTGAACTGGTACAATGGGTGTTGCACACTTCTGTTTAATATACTTCTGGTAAAACATAGACAAGTGTTCCAGCACTCTCCCAAATTTAGTATTAGGCGAGTTTTAAATGTCGTCAGTGAAATTTTGCATACAAAAATAAACGTATCTGAGTAGAGACCTCAATCTCATTCACATCTGAGGTGAGTGCGAGTGATCACTCTCCTTTCATTGAGTGGCTTGAAGGAACTTACAAAGTCAAGATGGCCCCAGGCCAAATTTTTTTTATGATTTAATATGTTATTGTTCCATTGTCATTCCTTATTTAAGGTCAAGAACAAAAATTGTATTATTAGAGTAAATAGGTTATTTGTATACCTTCTCTTTATCACATTTATTTGTTGTAAATATTATCATGTGTTCACGCTCAGTTAATATAAGTGCTGAGGAACAACTGTTGGAATATATGGAGGCTCTCAGGCTAAGGGCAGCATGTTCAAAGTGTCACCATGCTGTCTTTACTTAGCACTGGATCCCACCATCATTTAAGTGAAATGCCCTTGAGCAAGGCGTTTTTAACAATGCAACATACTCTCAATGTATATCAAGTAGTGCTGTACGGTACTTCTCAATTGGGTACACTTCACAATTAGAGTAATTTGTAAGTTTTTAAACAATGGAGTTGCCATGATATCATCCCTTCATGTTATTGTAACGTTTTTGTTTTGTATGTCCAGCTATAAATGTTGGTGGTGGTCTACAAACACAGTTATATTGGTTGTTTATTTGTTTTGTAAGTAGCAGAAATGTACAGTTTTCCTTTCCATCTTTTAAATCCTTGCGTATATTGGACTTGACTGGACCCCAGTTGAATTGAATAATGGACATACAGCTGAAAATCAAGTGTCAATCCTGGGTCCAATTTTATTTCTAATATACACAAGAGCACCGCCAGTGATACGTAATACACCCGGAACTAAATTCAAAGAACCATTGTAGTCAATATCGAACATTGAAGTTGAACCAGATTACATACCACTATAGAAATAATTACCTGGTGGCTGTTTATTGTAAAAAAAAAGTGATAATGGTTATCATGAGATGTTAATGACTAATTCATGGATGAAGTTCAAGTATAAACGGAAGTATTGTCAAAATCAGTCGGCTTAAGCAAGTACGAGAATATTTTTTTTAATGTCCATTTATAGTAGCCTTTGACCTACATAGGAGACTGAAACTTGAACCTTTTTGAAGGATTTTCACACTTCATCATTGTACGAAGTTTAACCAAAATCGGTTTTAAAAAAAAGCTACAGTGACCTTGACCTAAGCAACTGAAACATGAACCTATACGAGGGATTGTCGTGCTTTAACGTTGTATGAAATCTCATCGGTCGGTTGAGAAATCAAGGATCAACTATGATGACAAGAAAATATTTACAAAATATCTATTTATAGTAAGTGACCTTGACCTTTGACATAGGTGATTGAAACTAGAACTTGTTCGAGTGATTGTCGTGCTTTATCATTGTATGAAGTCTCGTCAAAATTGCTTGAGAAATGAGTTCTGCACAGGGATGACAACAAAAGCTAAAGACGGACGGACACAGGCCATACCATAATACGTCCTGTTCCGGGCTTATAATAAATGACTTATAGTTGGCTCTGGATTATATCTCTGTTGTAATATTTGCTGACGATACAAGTGTTTATTTGTTTTCTGATGATCCAATGAACTAGCGAATATTATGAATAACGAACTTGGACGACTACATGACAGGTTCTGTTGCAATAACTATCGGTTAACCTAGAGAAATGTAATTTCATGTTCATTAAACCACAGGTTATACGTCGGTTGACCTCCATTCCAGAAATAGGAATTGTCTGTCATAGTCTTGAGGAAGCCACATCTTTACAGTTTCTTGGTGTATATGTCGATTTCAAATTAAGTTGGACTGATCATATTGATCTTGTCTGTAAAAAAAGTATCAAGAAATATAGGTATTCTATGCTGCATTAAAGATGCAGTAAACAGCAAAATGTTACTTCTTCTTTATTACTCAATGATATTTCCATACTTGTCCGATTGCAATGTTATCTGGTGTAGTACCTACAAGACTTACCTCCAACCATTAGTTCTGTTGCAGAAAAAAACAATTAGAATAATTTAAAAAACAGGAATATTTTCCCACTAACCCTTTGTTTATTTCTCCTAATAATATTCCGCTAAAACAACTGAACAATTATTTAATCCTGCAATTGACCCACAAATATTTCCACAACATTATTTCTCTTTCTTCTCTATTTCAATCTTAAATTCATCAATATCCAACTGGTGGTCAACATTCTATCATCCCTTTTCTCGTACTAATATCACTTCAGTTTTACTTTAATACATGTAGGTCTATTGGTCCAAAAGATCTATACTTTGCATGCATGTATGCATTTATTTCCAGTTCATCATTTGTTATTTATATCATTTTGGTTATTATAATTTTATTTCTGACAATCCCTTTACTGGGATTCTTACAAGCACCTTGGGGTTTTTCTCCCACTTGATCATATTTCAAATGTTTTCATTTAAACAAGGCGCGCTATTTTGTTTTGGTGACCGTATCAGTTTTTCTGAGCGCCGTCTCGTCTGATTTGCCCATGTTGTCTTCAGTACTGAGGATGATGTGGGTGGATGGGCGGCTCGTGGAGTGAGTGGGTTTGCCTTGAGGTAGAGTTAAGTGTTACCCATTAATCAGTTACCTATTATATATTGTATGAAGTGTTTCTTTTTTTATGAAATGTATTTTTGATCTGGCGAAATGATCAATCAATATCAACTCTTATTTTTCTAAACTAATATAATTTTAAGTGAATCTTGAAGATCTACCCTTTATTCGTAAGGTTGGTAATCCATTTTAAAACGTTGCTGCAACAAGTTTAGAACAGATTTACTTGTTAGTTAATTCTGTAAGATTTGAACGACATTCAGAAGAAACGTAACAGAATTATGAATAAACTCTTCTTTTTTTTAATTTGATACATCACTAGGATGTTTGCACATGTTTATGTACATGTAGCTTCTTTCCTTTATAAAATAACTGGTTTTCCAATTTTTTATATGATTATGTAACTTCTGTCAGTTAAGTTAGGAAATATTATGTTTCTCATTGTTAGTGTCTTCGTTTAATTGCAACTTTCAGATATTATAAAATAGTTATCAGGCTAAGCATTGATTGTTCCCTTTGAGTATTTTTTTAATAACATATTTTATGTAAGAAAATGATAAAGTTTTACAGTTGTGCAAAGGTAAGTTTTTGTCTAGTATTCATATTTTGATATACTTTTAGCCGCTTACTTATTCTCTATTGAACAATTCATCTTAGTGGTGAAATTACCTGATCGATCGTCAGTCTGAAAGGTAAATTAATTGCCGTATGACTTTTTTGAAGTTCAGACAGTAATATAGCCTTTAGCGAGGTGAGAGTTAAATTGGGGGCATTCTTGTTGTAATAATCTGAAATACACAGATCATTCCCCCAGATGTAAAAGGGTAACTTGGGGGTAATCCTGTTCCGAGGATAAACAATGATCAATGCCACTGGTGGTCAACCTTATATTGTCCCTTCTCTCATACTAATATCACTTCACCATTCACCATGCCACAGCATGCGGTTAATCGCTTCCATTAACTCACTGCCAATACACCGCATGCAGTCCACTCTGCCAGTCAGTGACGGGAAAGACAGGGGAAACAAACTGGTCACTTGCACAAGGCATTCCGTGAAACCGTGCATAGTAATTTATGATTTTCCGAAAATATGC
>JAUELC010199828.1:0-10810 GCA_031471745.1 Cryptochiton stelleri | reverse complement strand
TGCATTCGTAGTCACCGGACGTTGCAAAGGCGCTTTCGTGAGGAAAATATATTCAGTGGTTAGTTTGGAATATCCTTTTGAATGTGTTGGGGGGGTCGAGGGATGCCGGCTTTTCCGTATATAGTGGATAGGGGGAAAATCATTTTTTTTTTTAAAAATGCAGATTTCTTTGATTTTTTTTTCATTTCTCGCTTAGGTATGTGCCACAAATATAAAAAAAAACATTAACAAAAAAAATAATTTTTTTTTTAATTACTATCCAACACTGACAAGCCAGGTGACCGTGCGTTGTTTGCATAGAATCGATTGAACACGCACGAGACTTTTCAACAATGATAAAATAATAATGCACATCTGGGATTGTACTTAGAACACCAACTCTGTCTATAAAAGTAAATTATCATATAAATCTGTCCTAATAGCATAATAGCTGTCCTAGTGACACATTGTAATACAGGTGTGTGGCCGGCGTCTCATGTCACTTACTCATCACATTACTCGTTTTAATTTTTATTGCCGAATACAATGTTATCACTTACTCCCTCGATCCAATGCTCTACTTGCTTGTTTTTCTCATAAAACCTTGGAGACAGGATACGAGACAGCCAACGCTCTATATTTTTAGTTTTTTAGGTGAGCAAAATCTTTGCACATCAACATACATATTGCTGTGTTCATTTGTTTTTTCAGCGTTTAGTCTAATTGTAAACAGTTACGAAATTGCATCTGTACCGGTATAACGTGATAACTGACTTCCATGGATGTATAATTAAATGTTTTCGTAGCAAACTACGTCGTAGCGGGGGTCATTCCTCTAGGCTTCCGGTTATCAAAATTATGAGCAACAGTTTTCAGTCTGTGGACATCCAGCCCCAACCTCCAAAACAAAAACAATTTCCCCTGTGGACTTTGACCACCCTCACTCCCTCCCTCCCCTCGAATATTCGGCTTGTTTCCTTGGAATGTTATGTGTATTGGCGTACTCCGAAATATTGTTTATTATTTTAAGACTGAAGTGCACCATGAACAAACTTTTCGCCTGAATAGCCTGTCTGAATATCTCAGGAAGACATCTATAAATAAAGTCAATTAATTGATGAAAATCAGGTATTATTTCTGAACATTATGTTGTTGTTGTAACTAAGTATATAATCGTCACCTAATCCTTTCTAGACCAGAATCATATAGAAACGTAATCCTGCACGAAACCAGAAACCATCCACAATTCTGCCAAAACCCTTCAAGCTATTGACTCATAAAAACAATAGAGTTATTCTAGAGAAATTGCTCAACGCTGAAAACAGAAATAAACACACCCACGGCTACAACATAAACATCACAATAATGTACACCCTATGTCTGGAAATATAACCTATAAGAAAAGAACGTAAACAAGAACTGAGTCAAAGTAAATAACATGATCGTATATTTCTGGTAACACTGATGCTAAATTTAGTCGGCCGTATTGTGTACCAAATTTGTGTGGAATTGTGCATATCCAAGAGGTTTTTATTTTATTTCGGTGAACTGCTCCACAGTCAATAGATAAGAGGCGATAAGCCTATTGGAGATTTTTTTGCCAAAATGCAACTGAAAGGAATTCGATGGAATTAAAGTACTCCGAGTATATCAATCTTCAAATATATCTTTTCTACCAGTAAATTAATACTAAATTTAACAAAATAGATAGTCTTTTGAGTTAAATTTATGAGGAATAGTGGCATTAACTTATTTGTCTGACAGCCTATAGATGTGTCTAGTACAGATAATTATAGACTGGTTAGTCTATTCTGTGTTCTGTATGATATACGATTGTTGGCTCTATTTGTCTCGTATAGCCTCTTTAATGTAGCTTGTGGAATGATAGTTTAAACAATAGAATTCGCAAACCAGGATAACGTGCTGAATCCACGGCAATTGCTCCGGCGACATTTGCACCGACGACAATTCTTCCGGCGACATTTGCTCCGACAACAATTGCTCAGGCGACAATTGCTCTGGCGACAATTGCTCCGACGACAATTACTCCGGCGAGAATTGCTCCGGCGACATTTGCTCCGACGAAAATTTCTCCGGCGACAGTTGCTCCTGCTGTATTGGGTACCATGCCTGGCAACAATTTTCATCGGAGCAATTGTCGCCGGAGAAATTGTCGCCGGAGCAATTGTCGTCGGAGCAATTGTCGCCGGAGCAGTTGTCGCCGAAGCAAATATCGCAGGGGCAATTGTCGCGGAGCAATTGTCGTTTTTCGGAGCAATTGTCGCCGGAGCAAATGTCGTCGGAGCCAATGTCGCCGGAGCAATTGTCACCGGAGCGAATGTCGCCGGAGCAATTGTCGGGCAGCGAACGAACAGGCTATTGAGCCCATATAAACACCGGTCCCTAAGTATAGATAAACACAATTTATTCATTCCCGGATATAGTCTGTGAGTTTATTGTTGAGTTCACTACAATTGGAATATGGTAGCCAAGGCTTGTTCGCTGTTTTCTTTAATATACCAAAGACCAAAGAATACATGAATCCATTTCCTGTCGCTTATGTAACTTTTTGAGTCTTATCCCTAGCTTTCCATTTCCTTCATTATTCATTTCCTCACATGTTTTGATGCCATGGCAAACTTCTCTGTCTCAGTTACCGGGCTTAGATTTTTTTAAGATTTTTTATTCACCAAATGAATGAAGTAATAACATAGAAACTGAGAATAATACAGTAATTGACGGGAATAAAGCTCCAGGCAGCTTGTTCCATCTCTTAAAAAAGAATAACAAAGCGCTAGCATTTGAACTGGTGCGCTAACACCAGCGATTTAAATGAAGAGACGAGGATTGCAGAGTAGGGCCTAAACAGACCAGTGTATATCAGACGGGTCATCCAGTAAGAGGTCATCCGGTGTGACCAAGCAGAATACACAAACCATGCTAAAAAAGAGTGGGGTGGGATTTACTTGTGTGATTTGATGGTGAGTTGTGGAAAAACCAATTAACACATAAGGTTAAGAAAACCAAAATAAGTATTCAAATGTGACTGTTGGTTGAACCTGGGATATAGCATGCTGTATCCCAGGTTGAACACAAATTCACATAATGGTTTTTCAATGTGATTTTTGGTTGCAGAATATCGTGATTGTGAAATTCGAGAAATTAATTCTCTTAAACTAAACTTCGATTTAAACACGTGTTTGTCTTTAATCTCACACTGCAAATTACTTACACGATAACAATGTAAGGTAGCCTTTGCTTACTGATTTATTCAACCATAGTCGTATCGGGTATAAAAAAATGTTCAAGATGTTGTATGAATGCAGTTAGAACAACAACCAAAAAATGACGCCTTCTGCCGAACAGCGCTATCCTTTCTCAATCATGTGTTGATTATCCGACTACCTGAGCTCGAGATGATTAAGACGAAAAGATTAAATTCTCTAAATATGCGATTTTGTCGCAAAGTTGTGATGGGATTTTTTTTATTTTCGTAGCAAAGTTGTGCGCCGGGCTTTAGCAGTGTATGAGTGTCCGGTCTGTAGACATGTGACAGAACACAAGCTTCCAGTCTTATGTGAAATTAAGGTACAATTGTTACCATTGTTGTGGTAGCTCTGAATCAGAACCTCTTTGCTGTGCACTATTTGACCAATGTATACTTTGATAAGCCAGTAGATTTGTAATCGCTTGGTTATAAACAGTCAGTTGGAGGCTAGATAGCTTTTAAGCGTGTTGTATTTGTCCAGAAAGGTAATCGATGGTTCAATTAATGAATATTGATCTCCAGTAGTCTTATTGTTAGCAGGCGTGTGTGTCAGATTTAATAGGTCTGATTATCCATGGTAACGTTGAATTATCTAGGTCACTTCGTTAGGCAATCTCAGAAGTGTGTTGCCCGATGAAATGGCAACAAGAAAACAACTGCAGTAGCCCTTAGTAGTGTGCTGGGAAACTCCTTACTGTTGAGGAAAGAAAAACAATATCATTAAAGTTTCATTTAAAAACTGCAATCAATAAAAGCTCTTCCCTCGACAGGGTTTTCTTACTGTTAGCCAATTGCACTTTGAATTGATCGTTCTCAAGATCAATCTTTCTCGATATCTGCGGGCGAATTGTTGAATGAGATAATGGATGGCTTATCGTGTGTACAAATCTAGCCGTTATGGACACCTTCTGGTGGTATAGAAGTTTTAGTCTGATAACACGTGTTTGTAAAATATAACAAGTGATTAACCTATTTGTACAGAACAGCGTTATTAGGCCTATACGATACCATTACAAACATACACGTGTGTGAAGATGAGATCAAAATAAACACTGCTTCCTTGTGTCAAAGATTGTCGATTACAGGGCTGGAAGTTGTATCTTATTTATTTTTTTAATTTATCCATTTAATTATGTATTTATAGTTAAATATTATAATAGTTGTCAATCAATTGGCAACCATTTTACATCTGTAATATGTGTTTGAAATGTTCATTAATGGAAAAGCGTTCATCAAATAGATAGCTCGTTCAGGAAGACATTTCGCTTGAATCTTCAAACTTTTGTTATGACAAGGTAATAGCAATATGTTGTCTTCAAAATGAGTACAGCATGCAGATTATCTAAAAATACTCACTTATTGCTTAAAGTTTTGTTTAAAACATTATCCGCTGTGTAAAACACACAATCTGCAAAACAAAAAGTTTATGTATGTCGATGGCGCCTTGCTTCTGTAACTTGAATCGATTTAATTTGGGAAATACCTTTGAGAACAAAAAATCCAAAAGCCAAGAAAAAATGGAAGGAGAAAAAAAAAACCGTCTTACAAGTTGTGCTAATCTGTATGGATCTTTTTTCAAAGGGTTTTGTTGACTCTCTCTAATTAAATTGCAGGAGGGATTGATCATTCCCATGCTGAAACTGTCACTTCAGTTCTCTGACAGCTATATGTAGGCCTATATTTGATAATATATCGCCAGAAACTCTGGGATCGGGTGTATATAGACATAGTTGTCATGGAATTGGTTCTCAGAAACCCCTTCTGGTCATATATTTACATTGTCTGTGAACAAAATGAAGAATATTTACCAAGCACTTCAGCTGAAATTGTGTACGACTCGTGGGTAAATTAAACTTTCTCAACAGGTTGCGTTAATTGTTATGTTTGTTATGTTTAAGTCAAACGACTTAGGAAAAATATTTTCACGGGGATGAGAGCGGAATAATCAAGGAGAACACGATACGAAAACTAATCCGCTGATTTGAGCCTTTTTTTCTACAAGCATACTCTTTCGATTAACAAAGCCATTATTCTATCGATCGATATTTAATATCTCCACGAGCTGTCAGTTTATGTGGTATTTAAACATCAGATTTTCCACGATTAAGATTAAAGCAAACATGTCTTATTATACCCAGTATTGTGATATGAAATGGTTTAGCAAAAAAAGTTCCCTTCTGAAGATAAATTAAGTGTTTAATATTGTATTTAACCACCCTTCCTAAAGAAGCTTTCTTGCGAATCTAATTCCTGGCATAACGTACATGGTTTTAAAAGAAAGTGTCTGCCTTAGGGATATTTCATGTAGAATTACAATCGAAGACTAATGTATGTTTACAGTCAGGACGTATGCCGTATTGTAATAGCATTTGTTTTAATGCTCACTGTGTCATTATGGACGAATTGAATCAGACACACCAGAGACAATCTGTCCATAATTCCCAAAAAATGAAATAATTGTTCGTTTGGAAGTTGCTCAGAAAAATTTCATTGAACGGGGTGCTGATAAATTAGGTCAAGCTTTTTAGGCCAATATCGGCTTATAGTCCTATCTATACGTATTCAGTATAACCAGGACACTCTCACCCAATTGAATTTTGTTCAGGATCATTTTTGGAGACTTCAGTAATTGTATTTGTACATACCTATTTCTAAACGACGATATAGTATTGAATAGAGAGCACTGGGACGGACGTTATCATGTTACATTACCGTAAATAACTTCACCCAAGAGAACGTTAAAATAATACTCCTTAATCACCTTTGTAATTCGAGTTTTTTTTATAAAGTGCGGAAAACAGATCCAAATATTGGTAAACGAGGTACGAATTTGGACTCCAAATATAATAATACTTATCCATGACCCTAGCTGTTGAAGTAATAACAACAGCTAGACAGACAAATTAAATAAAAAGTCTACGTTTTTGTTGAATACACCGATATGCCGACAGCTAGAACCGCTGAGGAATAGTCCTTATCTTCACACAATAACACATTTGTTGTTGAAACATTATATTCAGCCTTTTAAATAACATATATTTAATTAAAACTTCTGTACAATTTACATCCCTGAATGAAGGATTCAAGAACACTTCACATAAATCGCTTGCTGGACGTGAACACCAGTACTTCCTTGTTTGTTCAGTCGTCGTAACCATCAATTTTCATTCACACCGCACTTTCACATAGCATCTAATGTAGCCTACTCCGTTTTGGTAGCCGGTTAATGACGTGTTAAGAACTTGTCGCTTAAGAAGAGCTAAAACTTTCTAACCAGAGACACTTATTTATTATATAGCCGACAGATACCGGTTTCATTTCTCCTTTTTGTTCTCATTATTCTTCCAGTATTGGTTGAGATCAGTTAGAAATTGCCGAGTCTTTATATATGCAGCAGTACAGATTCAAACTGCATTTACTTTCATTACTGAACCTGTCAGTGTGATCAATAGGGTACTAAAGCACAATTTCTTGTCTTGACAATCTGCTTTGTCAGCCAAATTCCAGAACATCAAGAGCTTTTAAGATAGAACCAGGAACCAGCCTCTGTAAAATGATAAAAGGGAATAGAACCAGGAATCAGTCTCTGTAAAATGATAAAGGGAAATAGAAACAGGAACCAGTCTCTGTAAAATGATAAAGGTGAATATAACCAGGAACCAGTCTCTATAAAATGATAAAGGAGAATAGAACCAGGAATCAGTCTCTGTAAAATGATAAAGGAGAATAGAACCAGGAACCGGTCTCTGTAATATGATAAATGGAAATAGAATCAGGAACCATTCTCTGTAAAATGATAAAGGAGAAAAGAACCCGGAACCTGTTTCTGTAAAATGATAAAGGGGAATAGAACCAGTAATCAGTCTCTGTAAAATTATAAAGGAGAAAAGAACCAGGAACCGTTCTCTGTAAAATGATAAAGGAGAATAGAACCAGGAACCAGTCTCTGTAAAATGATAAAGGGAAATAGAACCAGGAATTAGTCTCTGTAAAATGATAAAGGGAAATAGAAACAGGATCCAGTCTCGGTAAAATGATAAAGGTGAATATAACCAGGAACCAGTCTCTATAAAATGATAAAGGAAAAAAGAACCAGGAATCAGTCTCTGTAAAAATGATAAAGGAGAATAGAACCATTAACCCGTCTCTGTAAAATGATAAAGGGGAATAGAACTAGGAATCAGTCTCTGTAAAATGATAAAGGAGAATGGAACCAGGAACCAGTCTCTGTAAAATGATAAAGGGGAATAGAACCAGGAATCAGTCTCTGTAAAATGATAAAGAGGAATAGAACCAGGAATCACTCTGTAAAAATGATAAAGGAGAATAGAACCAGGAATCGGTCTCTGTAAAATGATAAAGAGGAATAGAACCAGGAATCAGTCTCGTAAAAATGATAAAGGAGAATAGAACCAGGAACCGTTCTCTGTAAAATGATAAAGGGGAATAGATTCTGGACATAGTCTTACACCAAGATGTTGATTGATCTCTGTTACAATGATTGTTCTGAAGGTATCAAAATCTGACAGACACCAGGTCATTTCTGAAACCAGAAACCACCCAGTATTCTGCCAAATCTCCTTCATTTAATTATTCTGAATCGTTTGAACAAACATTTGTCAGAATATTTTTTCGGAAATTTTTGTGGAAAAATTATAAATGGAGATTAACGTTCGTTACTATGGGTTTTATGTGTAGGATGTGTTTTCTGCTTTATCATTGGGGCGTCTATATTCTGGATAGGGATTCCGACACTACACTTATTATTGAATTCACCTAACGAACGAAAACGTTAATTTACAAATTGGATTATGATTTACGAGAAATATCATATTGCGACGTTTTTATTCTATAGAAACTAAAACAGTCTGCAAGAAAAATAAGTGATAAATAATAATAAACTGTTATATAAATATATAACTTATTAAACACATTTGTAGTAATCTGATAATTGATTCCACCATATCTCGTTCATTTTCAACGGCTGGAATATTCATGACGACAGCTACTCATAGGTTATCTCTAAGTATTATTCATCCCACTTTTTTATTACCATATCTGTGTAGGAAATTGCCACTGACGTCGAGTTATTGGATATTTGTTAAAAGCTTTAAAAACGACAACATTAAGTAGGTGTCGTTTATTTCAATGGCGATTAACACCGACAGATTTTCTCTGCTTCTGTTATACTTTTCTATGGTTAAATATCGCCTTCCGCCACTACATTCTCATGATATAGTGTGTATGTCAGGGCTGAATTCAGTATAGGAAACCATACTCAGTTCCGCCACTACATTCTCATGCTATAGTGTGTATGTCAGGGCTGAATTCAATATAGGAAACCATACTCAGTTCCTTTATTTCTTCGTATAAGCTGATGTTCCTTCTTTATCATGACTAAGCTTTATAGGTTTCATTACTAAAAATATCTGTCTATTAAGCACATGTGTCTATTCTAAGGGTCCCCGACTTGTTCGGGACATCCCATTGTTGTGTACTTTGTATGCCACATGAATTAAAATAAATAAATAAATAATAATAGTAGGCAGCCACGACTGGGCATCATTTAACATTGTCAACAACATACCAGAACCAGAGAAGAACAGCTTAAACTGACTATACTGGAGATATCACACACAAACTTAGCGCAATTGAAGTAAATCCAATTTGTCCTTATTTTTCTTGAATATTTGAAAGTTATATCTTAATAAAATATATCTATACAACTTCGAGAATATAATATTATAATAATAAAGTTTTAATACTGAAGTCTAAGAAATCTTTAAACCAATCGACTTTTTATACAGCAAATCTCCGGTATGGCAGATTACTGTCTCCTGGTTATCCAGAGTTCATCAAGTGAGATCAATCAGTGGGCACAGTCGACGAGAGATCAATAAAGATGATATGATTGATCGGGGGGTAATTTAGGGAAGAACCAATCAGTGGGTAAGAGAATAGGTGAAACTGAACATGGAATAAACACGTGGTCAGTCCTATAAATAGCTCTAAGAGGAAGTTATATAATTGTGGGAGTACACGGTAACAATTGAAACAATATTACCTGACCAATAGTCTTGCTCTGTCATTTAGATAGATATACTTACCGAAAGTTCATAAACGATTCTTTGTAGATTTTGATAGGCTGGATTATATGCCTGGTCTTGAGTTAAAATTCCGCTCTGTGGCCACAAGAGATGGAGCTCATGGAGATGAAGTTATATATTTTTGGGAGTACAGGGTGCCAGATGAAACAATTTATCTTAAGCTATAGGCTTGCTCTCTCCTTAACTCTACTTAACAAAAAGTCAGATTTCCAACTCTGGGAACTTAAAAATACAGGACATGAACAGTGTTACCTTCTGTGACAGATTGTTTGTTTCTTAGGTGCCAAGTCAGCAATGTATTCTATTTTATATATTGATTTGATAGCTATTTTATTATATTACTTTCCAATCAAGTCGCAAACATCACATTGCTGATTTCTCTTCTGAATTGTTCACTCAAGGTCATCTCTGAAAAGTTTATTTATGATGACACGCTCATAGCAGTTCATAAAATGAATAAACACAGCATGTTGATCATCTAAAAATACCTACAAACAAAAGCTATATATAAAACGTCCAATCCTTTCTTAAATAGACACAATCTACAATAATTGCAAACAAACTGCTACCTTGATTAATTTAGGTTTATATAAAGATAATTTCTTAACCTTGAAACAGCAGCTAAAATAACCAAAAATATAAAGCCAAACTAAGAAAACACTCAAACTTTCTTCGATCTTTCCCCAGGGACTTTCCGTTCTTTCTTTAATCAAATACAGGAGGAATTGATCATGATGCATCCCCCAGCTGAATTACAGTCACTTCAGTTTTCTTCCGACAGATGAGCGGAGACCCCTACTTGATAATGTAATGTACATACAGAGATAGTAGTCCAGATATTGGCGTATCGGAAACCATTTCTGGTTATATATTTACATTGTTTGTGAACAAGTTTAAGACCATTAACCAATGGTGTGTTATTATACCCATCATTTCGAAAGGAAGGAAATGGTTCAATTGAAAATGGAATTTACCCGGATAAAGGAGTCTCTATACATTTCTGTAACAAACTCACTACACAGTAGCCTAATGGTGCGACATTAGTCTTAAACTATTTTTAGGAATACTAATTTACGAATGTTCGTTAGTTACATAGTTTGTTTGTTAGTGAGGTGTTTGTTTGTTTGTGTGTACGAAAACAGGGAGTTGCACGCATTTTCCGGGCCATATTTCTGAAACCAAATTAAAGAGTCACGAAGTCCATACTTTGCATATATATTCTTCGTAACCGGAGGATGTGCAGTGACCTTCATTTGAGGCCACACAATATAACCGGGGTCACGGACAAAGTTATATAAAAATATTTGTCCGGGCCATAATTCTGAAACCAAAGCCGAGACAAAATCCATACTTTGCATATATATTCTACGTAACTCGAGGGTGTGCAGTGACATTGCATTGAGGCCAATCACGATTACAATTGTTTGCCCGGGCCATAATACTTAAACGAAAAGAG
>JAUELC010199717.1:0-10812 GCA_031471745.1 Cryptochiton stelleri | reverse complement strand
ACATGCCACAAATAATTTTTATTTCAAGAAAGTGATATTTAAAATTAATATAAAACAAAAGACTATCATGTGTCAAAAGTGATGTTCATTTCGTTGAAGAACGTCAACGTCTTGTAAGTACATTTCTAGAACCTGTCAACCCATTATATGTCCTTTTCTGGAATGTGTCATCAACTTGTATGTTAATTTCAAGAACGTGTCATCATAGTCTGTGTTCATGTCAAGAACGCGTCAGCTCGTTATATGTCCATTTCTGGAACGTGTCATCGACTTGTTTGTTAATTTTCAAGGACGTGTCACCATAGTCTGTGTTTATTTCAAGAAAGTGTCAGCGCCTTTTATGTCCATTTCTGGAACGTGTCATGAGCTATCATGTTGATTTCAAGAATGTTTCATTGGCACATTGCCGACCTCGAGTTAAATTTAATTAAAACACAGACGCGTCAAAAGTTATGTTCATTCCATATATTTGTACTGTGCAAATCATTCGCCAAATGATCCAAATAGTGAAGCCTGTACATTCCAGCAGAAGAAGTTGGAAAAGCTCTGACTGACTTACAAGATGGAAAACTTCTTGCTAAGTTAAGTGCTGGTGATTTTGTTCCACAGGAAGCCAAATATCACCTGAAGTGTATGATAGCTTGTACAATAAAGCAACAGAAATTTTAAAATAAATAAAAAAGAATAAAAAGACGAAACACGTCGTGGTGTTGCAATAGTTTAACTGCCATACTCAATAACGGAACATTCTACTTGTATTTGATAAAAACATTGGGTCTGTTCTGAAAAACCCTTTGATTATAGAGAAAAGGGAATGTAATTACCCTGAACAGCTACAATTAGAAGAAGTTCATTTCACTGGTTCATTTGAAATAAAGTCTCAGTTAAACGCTGTTCCACGATCATTGTTGTGTTTAATTGCTATGATACATAGTGGCTGCAACATAACGTAAACAGATTATTTAAATCAACAAACATTCAGCATGACATCTGTAACTCAGCTCGACAAAGAAAAGCACGTTTATGTGTATCACAGTAAAACTAGGGAGCCAATCCTTTGCATATCTGTTGGATTAACAGTATCAACAGTAGGGACGGGAAAAACATATTTAATTATGATTTTATTTGATCTTGGTATATCTATTTCTCACACTCGTAATATGGAAATATTACCAACAATGGGAAATACAAAAGCCCAAATTTTCGTCATAATATTTGTACGGCTACAGCAGTTAATACAATTGATCACAATCCCAACTCATTAGCAGCAAGACTCTTTCCATGGAACTGGAATATTGTTTTTCCGACTTCATTTAACCTCTGAAGAATCCGACCCTGAGTCTTTGACTTGGAAAATGCACCCAAACAGTTCAAGAAATTAATCACCAGAATGAATAAGTACTAGAAGTGTCCGATGGCTAAAATTTAGTTCATTTATATTTTATTTTGGTCGAGAAATAACTGATTTGTTTTAGAGGTCTTGTGAAAGTGGAAGGTCATTATAATAATGATGTCAGCCAGGCACCTAAACTGTCATGGACCGCATATCCCGCAAACGAAGAAGAACGAAGAGGGGTCATTTCTGCAATCACAGCAGTGTTTCCAGATATTTCAAAATCAGTAGCAATAATACAACACAATGAATGTTGTTCGACAAACAGTAGCACTTTTATGGATAATCAGATACAGGTTATCGCTTACACCAGCTTCTGAGTGGAAATTACCATTATGGTGAAGACAAGTTAGTTATAATCTGTGGTGGTGTACACTTTGAAATGACATGTTTTAAGCTTATTGGGGGCTAGCTTGAGGATCTGCACGTTATATAGTTTAATTATAAGCCAAATAGCTTCTTAAGGAGGAGCGGATTCCTTTATAAAGGTTTGATGAGAACAAGACATGCCCATCAGATGACTACAGTCGCCCTGCATCTGATGATAAGGAAAACTAAGACTGACTATTTCGAGTCCCGTAATGGAGATTCAACAGCATCCTTTGAAAGATGGTGTCTGCTACGAAAGAATAAAAGTTCACTATTTCACTTTTAGCACACAATCATTTATTTGGTTGGTGTTTAACGGTTTAATCAAGCGTTTTTAACTTATATGACGACTTCGCCTTGCCAGTATTTGGTGGAAAACCGGGTTGAGACCCTATTCAAAGGCGTTCGATAGTTATATGCGAGTGTCACACGAGGTGACTCCCGGTATCGAAGGTGGTGGTTTTTTACGATGTTTTCTTTCGGTTTTCCACAGCATTTAACAAGGCAAAGTAAGAAGTGGATAATCCTGCGTGAAATACACTTGAGTACGACGTTAAATACCAGTAAGAAACCAACGTCCCCTAACACAATCAGAAGGATATTCCGAACGAACTACGGAATATATTTTCCTCACGGCAGCGTCTTTGCAACGTTCGCTGATCACGAATGCAACTACATATAATTTATGGGAAAAAATCCCAGGTCTTGTAACTAAAATAGCACATTCTATACTTTCACCGAACGGAGATTAAAGACAACTGTCTAATAACCATTGCAAACAAATCTTGTGAACATCAGTTAATCCCCATTTCAGCAGAAAAATATACAGATTATTGGATAATAAATACGAGATTCACCTTCTTTATGAAAGGGAAACAATTTAACTGTGGCTGATAAATGACAAACCATTAATTGTTTCACCTGAAATGTCCTCCTGGTACCTGGTTGTACGATTCTCTGTTGTACGGTTCTGCGGTTTTTAAAATCGTCTACCCTGTACAACAACCATTTCAGTAAATCTAATAAAGACATCGCCATTTTTTAATCAATATACTTTCATATTAAGATATGTTAGAGCCTACACTTTTTCCACAAATCAACCCTTTCATTTAGTTCAAAGCAATTTATCACCCTCTGCGATCGGAAAGTGTATCTGTACAATGGAATTATGTTTTGTGTCGTTTATCAGAGGGATAGTGAAGGGTCGATACCTAGACTCCAGTTAACTAACCTTCTACAGCCGGTTCGAAAAGCTTTGAAACAAAGAATATTAAAAACTAACACTTATCTCCCACTTTTATCTCCCACACTTATCTCTCATACTTATCTCTCATACTTATCTTTCACAATTATATCAGACACTTATATCCCACACTTATCTCCCACACTATCTCCCACACTTATCTCTCACAATAATATCCCACACTTATATCCCACACTTATCTCTCACACTTATCTCCCACACTCATCTCTCACACATATCTCTCAAAATAATATCCCACACTTATATCCCACACTTATCTCTCACACTTATCTCTCATACTTATCTCTCATACTTATCTCTCACAATTATCTCTCACAATTATATCCCACACTTATATCCCAAACTTATTTCCCACACTTATCTCTCACACTTATCTTCCACACTAATCTTCTACACTAATCTCCTACACTTATCTTCTACACTAATCTTTCACACTTATATTTCACACTTATATCCCACACTTATATCCCACACTCATATCTCACACTTATCTCTCACACTAATCTGTCACACTTATCTCTCACACTTATCTCTCACAATTATATCCCACACTTATATCCCACACTTATATCCCACACTCATATCTCACACTTATCTCTCACACATATCTCCTACACTTATCTCCCACACTTATCTCTCACACTTATCTCCCACTCTTATCTCTCACAATAATATCCCACACTTATATCCCACACTTATCTCCCACACTTATCTCCCACTCTTATCTCCCACACTTATCTTTCACAATAATATCCCACACTTATATCCCACACTTATCTCCCACACTTATCGCTCACACTTATCTCTCACTCTTATCTCCCACACTTATCTTTCACACTTATCTTTCACACTTATATCCCACACTTATATCCCACACTCATATCCCACACTTATCTCTCACACTAATCTGTCGGACTTATTCCCCTCGCTTATTCCCCGCGCTTATACCCCGCGCTTATCCCTCGTGCTTATCCCCTCCGCTTATCCCCCCACTTACCCCCACCATACACACTTAGCCCCCACTTATCTTCCATTTTTATTCCCCCCCTGCTTACCCGCCCCCCCCCCCACACACTTATTCCCCCCACCACTTGTCCCACCATCACTTATTCCCCCCACCACTTGTCCTATCATCACTTATCCCCCCAGACACAGCTATATCCTACACTTATATCCCACACTAATCTCCCACACTTATCTCCCACACTTATCTCCCATACTTATCTCCCACACTTATCTCCCACACTTATCTCTCACACTTATCTCCCACACTTATATCCAACATTTATCTCCCACACTTATCTTCCACACTTATCTCCCACACTTATCTCTCACACTTATCTCTCTATCCCACACTTATCTCTAACACTTGTCTCCCACACTTATCTCTCACTCTTATCGACCACACTTATCTCCCACACTTATCTTTCACAATTATATCCCACAATTATATCCCACACTTATCTTTCACACTTATCTTTCCCACTTATCTCTCACGCTTATCTCCCACGCTTATCTTTCACGCTTATATCCCGTACTAATCTCCCGCGCTTATACCCCGCGCTTATGCTTCGCGCGTATACCCCGCGCTTATCCCCCGCGCTTATGTCCCACGTGTATGTCCCACGCGTATTTCCAACGCGTATGTCCAACGCGTATGTCACACGCGTATGTCCCACGCGTATGTCCTACGCGTATGTCCCACGCTTATGCCCAACGCTTATTCCCCACACTGATCTCCCACACTTATCATCCACAGAAACGTCATCATAATTTGTTGCAATCGATCCAACGGTTTTAACGGAATCCATAATTTATTCAACATAAGGAATTAGTTAGAATAAGATTTGTCAAAGTTATTAATCGTTTGGGAATACACCGCGATTTACAGCTCCACCCAGTAACCTTAGTCGTTCGAAGATACACACACGTTTTGTGATATACAATTGTCAACTATACTGATTGTTTGAACAGATTACGTTTATTGAAGTTAATGGTAATGACAAATACCACATTCAGGCCTTTATTATCAAACACTTGTAGATCTCTTGGAGAGTTGGATTTTTTTTTACTTAAATATTTTTGAAGATATTAAAAAAAAATTGATTACTCTACTTGAACTCCTTAGTCAATCCTGCTCCATTTTCACAAATACGCATTTACGTCAAAGAAGGTCTGAGGTGCGTCCATTGAATAAAATGAAATCTTTTTTTTTGCTTTCAATATATTTATATTTTTCAAAAATTAATGAAGCTAGTTTAATATAAGAGATAACCCAAATTGAACGCCTATATTGTACTGGTTAACATTGAGTTGGAATTTTCCACAACGTTAGTCGTCCAGCCAACCAGAAAACATAGCATCCTATGACAGGGACAATCTCTTACTTGGCTGCTCATTCAACAGGAATTGATGACATGAGGAATTTCCTGAGAGAAGATGAACTGACGTCAACTGTGACGTCAAAAACACTTGACTTTACTCACAACAAAACCATGTTTCCAAGAGAGCATTCGAGGTTCACGAAATGCTCTATAGAGAAGTATACTTAGAGACCAATGCCAATACACTAATGATGTATAAACATCCTATTTTGGTGGCGACAACACTTTTCCCAATAGTGGATGACTACTCAACCCACTTAATACGTCACTCAACCTTTCACACTCTCCCGACGCCGGGTCAACCCGCAATCACACTAAACGCTAATACCTGGCGAGAACAACACAACGACAATCGAGGCACGAACTCTGTATATGCCGAGTACAAGCATGACGCTCAAGCCACTGGGACATCGTATTGGAGATCAATTTAAAATCTATTTGCCTATTAAACGCACCTGAAAACTTTGTATAAGGATATTCCGTCTAGTCTATTATCTACCAGACCAGAAGTTATTACCCTCTGATGTGGTCACCAAGTAACTGGAATTGATAACACGACGAGTTTCCGTATGGAGGAAGAACCAACTTCTTGGTGACGTCAGCTTTACGGGACTTCTTCGGTTTGTTTAATTGCTGTTTAACGCCGTAGTCGATAAAAATCCCCTCATGTGATGATGTGACTCCGGATGACACGTCGAGTACAGTGTGAACAATGTGAAGTGTTATTTATGACTGCTCTTTATTGTTCAAGCCACATTAAGTACAACACCTATAGCGTGACTTGCTTTTCTTTAAATAACAGGTTGATACATCATAAAATAATTAAAAGATCATTAAATATATAACGAGAATTATTCTAACAATACTCAGCCATGGAAGACTGATTGGAAGAATCACGAATAAAAAAGGAATATGTATTGCCAGTGGAATGAACTTAATGACTGTAGTAAGACGGTCGAGTTATAGTGGACATACTTTATGTTGATAGGGCTGGTCTGAGCTAAAATGAGCTGTTGCTGAAAGGTACGTTTGCACAATTATTAGAATTTCGTCGTTAGTATTGATTGCTAATTGCGAAATTATTTTTGTTTACCAAATAAATTGACATTCTCAAATGTTAAAGTGAAATATTCTTTGTGTCGTTTAGTATTAAAGTGAACAGTATTTCGCTGTTCTTGGAAAACACATCGCCAACAGTAAATGCCGGGCTTCACTCAACCAATCTTCTAGTGTCTTGCGGCCGTCTGGCTAGGGAATCCAAGACAATTGCTCCGACGACAATTGCTCCGGCGACTTTGCCTCGGCGACAATTTCTTCGAACCCAAAATCGATTTGCTGTATTGGGTACCATCCCTGGCAACAGCTAGTTGCCGTCGGAGCAATTGTCGTCGGAGCCATTGTCGCCGGAGGGGAATGTCTAAAGGTATCAGATACCCAAACGGAGAACTGTCTAGCGGGGGAGAAAGCTGCAGAGAAATGTCGTTAGCGACCAGATGTCGGGATGAGGGATGACCAATATCCAGGGGGGAATGTCATAGAACTACGAATAACAACAGCAATACCCCCTCCCCCATCTTTTTCCACCTAAGTACAGAAATTGAAATTGGAGAGAGCATAATTATTGACATCGTGCTGGGCCGGCCGAGACCTACCAGGATTAATTGCAATAACTACGCAAACATAGCGCTCTATGTTAAGCAAAACAGAACAAGGAATTTCGAGAAATCCGTGTACATGATTTTTTTTCTTCATATAACACCGGCATGAAATTTGAAATGTCTGAAACTCACACTTAATGAAACATTTTGTCATTTAGCGTAGCAAACAATGAGCTAATGAAATTATTTCTTTAGCGTAAAAAAATCGATGTTAAATGATATATATTTCAGCTTTGGGGCCGTCGATTTTCATATTTATAGTGCATTTTGTACCACTGCCCCTAAACTTGAGTTATCAAAAAGAATCACCAGTATTACATCTGTCTCTTTTCTAAAAGGCCCTCGATATAAACAGTTCTGAAAACACTCCTTTATCTGATTTTAATGCAAATCCGAAGTTATTTTAATCGAGACATTCTTCCTCAAACCATTATTTTTTTTTTTCAGACGGAACGGCAAGTGCATCAACATCAATCATCATAAAAGCAATTTACTGTTAGCTCTTATTACGTTATTTCCAAAGTCTTTCAACTTTCGACTTTCAACGACAAACAAGACAGATTGGTAAGCCAGTCCCAAATAATTTAAACTGGTCATTCGTCTTTGTTAAATCCTTGCTCACCGACAGAACACTTGTTTATTTACCAATCAATCAATCAATTACTTATTTATTTATCTTTGGTCTGTTTGTTTCGCGTACGAAACTAGATTTCTTGACGTAATGATAGTGTTGACGCAATACCTGCATCGTTTTAAAAAAAACAGTTGGGATATAAACGGGCTTAATAATGATGGATGTTATTTTGGGAACATATTATCGCAGAACAAATCCCACAACACAAGACCAGGAAGCGTGATAGCAAATTGAGCATTAAGCCTAGCTTATCCGAATATGTAAACATGCCTATCATTAGTTCCACTCTCCGTTATGACTTTTGTATACCATTTCTATGTAAGTGAAAAGAAGTGGCGGTGTAGTTTAGTCTAAGATGTCTTATCGGTGTTCTGATTTGTTTTATAACATAAGTTGGCTGCCTATATATCAGATACGAAGTCTAAACCAAAAGTGTGCAACACCCATTGTACCAGTTCAACGGATTGTGATTTTTGTAAGCTTTTATCGTTTCATGTGACGTAGAATGCGCAGGAGATATTATATTTATCACTTCCGCGCAGTTTGATTTCCAAAATCAGATGGTGAATCATGGGTAATAAACTAATAGGTAAAACGTGTTATAGTTGCTATTAAAACCATCAAATTTCAAGCGATTCACGGGCTTCCCATTTAATATATAAGTTATATGTAAAATGAACGAACAAACTGAAGAAAAACAATTTGTATTCCAGACAGGTTTCCCATGATTCACAAGGCGAGTTGTCACTTTCAAACTTCATATACTGTACACTAGTGGGCGCTACTCTTAAAAGCTGTCCATAAATTTGCGTCAATGCGGTTGAGCTGGAGTAAATGGGGCGTTGTATACTTCTAGTTATTATACTTCTGATCAGATGGCTTGATTTATATGTTTGATTAAGATTTAACGCCATACTAAAGGTTATTGCTCTCATCTTCTAAAATGTCTTTTCCATTAACTTAATTTAAAGAAGCTACTTCATCGGATAAGATATAATAGAACCAGTGGGTCAATTGATTCGTATGGCGTCAGCAACATCACATCTTCCGTTGTCCGGAAATTTTGTTCTCGATAAATTCATCAGGTCATTGTATTTCGACATTGTAATGGTTGTTCATGCTTTAATCAATGATAAGCCGAGTCGACAGCTCATCCAGACCTAGTTTGAACATACAGTTATGTGAGGTTTGTAGCTAAGTTAAGCGATACACGGCACTGCATACAACTTAAGTTGACAAAAAAGGATTGGATTTGACTTACAGAAGATCGATTTAAAGTCAAGACAGTTCTGTCAAAGGATCCGCCCCAAGTGACTGAAAACAAACATTTCGGCTTCAATTTGACAGAGAACAATTATGTGACAACTTCTGTGTATTTTAACTTGATTATTTCTGTAATATTATAATGACAAGATGTAAAAATTGCGTCTCCTCATATCAAATAATTCATATAAAACACTAAATGTTTAGAAAGTTTTTAATTTAAGATTTGTTTGTTGCCAGTGGCGTCGGGGGTGGTTTCCTTCACCCATTGGACTGGCAAGCCGTCATATAAGTGAAATACCTTAAGTACTGTTTAAAACCCCAATCAAACAAACAAACCAAATTGGGCAAAAACTTGTTCTATAGCTACCAGATGTTACTGTTTTTAACAAAGCCAGAAAATGCCTGATTTAACAGTACCCAATGTTATCTTCATTGTCTAAGACTGTGCTGAAATACCCCCGAAAGGACGTGCTATATATATTCTGCTACAATTGTCAACAACCATATTATTTGAATGAGCTTTCTAGTGACTTACATTTGGTTTTACTTACATGAAAAAAAAACAACAACATGAAAATGTGTGACTGAAAGATGGGTTCATCGGTATTTGATGTGATCTACTATGCAATTTGAATTAAATATGTAATTTTTACCTCTGCAAATAGCAGAAAGTACTCAAATCGACAAGGGACTTTTGCTATCCAAAGTATGACTAAACTGTAAACAGTGATGCGCGGATGTCAGCTCCTTTTTCAGACGACGGAAACCATAGTTAACTCCCCTTGACTACAATAAAAGCGTACGAGTTAATGCTGTCTCGAACGGGTTCAATCATTTCTGCTTCGCGTATAGTATAGTTAAGCAAAATTCTTAATTCACTGAGCTGATTATTTAAAGGAAATATTAGCGTATATCTAGCATCAAAGCGAAGGGTTTTCATAGCGGAATCTTCCAGTATAAATAACTTCGCGATATAGTGATGAAAACAACACAGCTCAGGTGTTGTTTAACTGAGTGTTCAATATAATAGTGCCTATATGCTAAATAATCATATACATAGAAGTAGGGTGGGTTTGGTACAATTGGTCACGGTATGCATGATGAATTGTCATTTGACAGGCAGCAATGAGCTGTATTGATATAGGAGTTTCAAATTACATTCATCAATGTGGTCTTTAGGTATATTATTTTGCTGGTTTAGAGACAAAGCATGACTCTGTGTGTGTAATAATCAGTCAAGTCTTCAGAAATCCACAGACGGAATCATTTTTCAATCATAAGTTAACCTATTTATTCTCTTACACATCGAACTTTAAGCCAAAGAGCACCGTACCTGTATACATAGAGTTTTTTTGAAGTCACAGCTGGTGTTAGTTCTTCGGTGCGGAAATCCTACTTCTAGTCAATTCCGGTTAATACCGTGAACAAGTACGAGATTAACTCAACCACGGGATCTAATGTATTCTGGTCTGTTGGACGACAAATACAGGGAGGAGATTTCAGGAAGATTTCAGGAAGTTCATTCATGGAGATAAGGTGGTTTGCCACTTTACATACTTAGGTTAGGAAGATAGCTTGGTAAATCATTATCTTCACTTTCCTTCATTACCCATTGACTTAGACAGTATATTGCTTGACGTAAACAATCTCTCAGGTTCGCTCACTGGGACAATCTGCATTTTTTTTTATTTCTACAGACAAATGGGTTTACCGTCGGGAAATATTTTTCTTTCCAAAATAACTAAGATCTCATGTTGTTTGTTTGGCTAGAAACGACAAAATGTAACACAGACATGACAGGTATATTTCAATTCAAGCTAAATAAACCAATTTCCCGTATTTGA
>JAUELC010199606.1:0-10813 GCA_031471745.1 Cryptochiton stelleri | reverse complement strand
ATTCCTGTACTATCCCGATTTAATTATAAGTATTGACTGCAATTTTTTTTACGTTCATCGGAGTATGAACGTAAAAATAATTGCAGTCAATCCTTAATTATGTAGGACCCTGAACAAGTTCACATGTTATAAGTTTGAATTATGTAGGACCCTGAAGGAGTTCACATGTTAAAAGTTTGGATTATGTAGGGTAATAAACAATTTAACCAGAGCTTTCCATGTAACAAGAGTGCAACTCTCCTGCACGTAAAACACTCTTGCCCAACAATTTCCATGAGCTGTTTTTAGCTCGCGCTGACAAATAAATTTAGTATTATGTTGAATGGAAATCACTCTCGTAATTCATCAAAAACCTACAGTAGAATTACTTTGGTGAGCGATTTTTAGCTCTCGTTTAAAATTTTCATGGAAAGCCCTGATTTAACACGCTGACAGTTTGAATTATGTATGTCCGTGTACAATTCACATCAGAGACTATAACACTCTAAAGCCCAATTCACACTAGACGTGACGTTGCGTTGCGTTGATGTCGTGCCACTCAAAAAGAATATAGAATACTGCTTATTATGTTATACAGTTCATACAGGGAGCGACTGTTGTGTGGCAGTGGCACAACATAATGTACCATTCTGAGGTCATTCTATAGCATTGTGATGTCATTGCCTGAGGCCCTCTGGCTAAGGATTTTGTTTATTTGTTTGTTTGGGGTTTTACGGCGTACTTAAGGTTATTTCCCTTATATGACGGCGTGCCAGCCCAATGGGTGAAGGAACCCCCGACGCCACTGGCAACAAACAATGACAAGACAATCACATTACGCCACAACAGCTTCGTGTTTTCCCTTCGCTCTGAGAGCACCAGGACAACACAACTCCCTCCAACTGCCCACCAAGATACAAGACAACCACATGACATAATACATGGTGCAATAAGACTATGATAACTTTACAGTGCTACACATCGCAAAACAGACCACACAAAAGCTCAAGTTATAACCACAGATCAACATAGTGTAAAATAGAATAAATGCAATTCTGGATACTTAGTTGTCACTGTCAGTAATCATGCTGAAAGTTTAAATTTCAACCAGTCTATGTACAGTGTACTCATTTATGAAAAAATTGTTATGAAGAGATAAAAGTTTTTAAGCTTTAAGAAAATTAAAATGAATGGTATTTCATGTATATGACGGCAGTGTACTCCATCTCAATAGCCACACTAACACAACCATAAAATGTAAAATGTTTTGCTCTTTTTGAAAAATAGTGCCCCCCAGTGCCAAGTAAAGACAGCTTGATTACGCTCGGATCAAGTGGTCTTTAGTCTGAAAGGGCTGCAACTTTTAGTATTAGTTTTATAATCTTTACTTTTAATCATGTCATCATCATCCTCATCATCAGTGTCATCAAACATCTTAGCTGTAGGTTTGGGCCTCGATTTGGAAGTTTTAGCTGGCTTCTCTGTTATACAAACAACAACATACATGCAATAAAAAATAGCAAAATAGCTTGGGTGCACACTTCATGATATTCTTCTTTCATTTATATATGTTTATTTTTTTCGAGATGAAAAAGTTAAAAAAAAATTTTGCTTATTAATATAGTCTTCAAATTTCGCTGTAAACAATGGCATAATTTTAAATCAGTTTGTTTTCTAAGGATGACCAGCATAAATGACACATAATATGAAAGTCAAAAATTGAAGTAGCAAATAAAACATACAAATTGTAAACAAGATAATGGAAAGCAACAGAATTGAGCCAAGTCAAATTAAAAATAAACCTAATGGGATGACATTGCAAAGACAAAATAAGCTAGTGTAATTACGACAAATATCACTCTTGTCTATTAATTGAGAAAACCACGAGCCGGAAGCTAAATTAATAGACAAGTGATATTTATCATAATACACAGGCTAGAGTAAACATGTTAGATAACCTCTGTTTCCACTAGGGGTGTAACGATTCATCGATACGTATCGATACACAGGCCCGCGATACGCCTATCGCCACCTTTGTATCGCGATACTTTGAAAAAGGGAAGTAACTCTAAGAAACTGTAACGTTGACATGAGTTATGGTTCTTAGCAGGTGTTTTACACTTTTTCTAAGATCGCGGACGGTCCAAAAGTAAAATTCGCGAACGTACCAACAGTATATTAATCTAGCTCATCTTGGCTAGGCTGTATTTCACTGACTAATAAACAAACTATCTGTAATATCTGACCATTCTAATGAGATGGGATGAAAAATTCATTTAATTACGTCAAGTAGAAACAGAAAGTGTTTTTTAGGTCGTTTAAAGGCTGATGACTGGTCAACCAGGTCCCGTACGCTTCATTAATTCGGTATAGATATCTAAAAACTTGTTATGGGGATTCACTTAAATACACTGGCTTCGTGAGTGCACTCATTAATCTTTCTTGGAGTTTGAATATGAAATACGGACATTTAGAGGATGCAATGGGATCATTGGTGAGACAAACTCAAATGAGCATGTGCTCCAATCGACTCCATACAGGGTTCTCCGGTCCGGGTGTATGGCCAAAGGACAAACAAAGTGAAGCCGCTGTTATTATAACAAATTTGAGTTAAATAATCTTATGTTTGTGTATCGCGATACAATCGTATCGTGACGTTGGTATCGCGATACGTATCGTATCGCGAGAACGGCGTATCGTTACACCCCTACTATTTATACCATGTAAGGCCCAGCTTTAAGCAGGAATTATAAAAAAAATACTATAGCTTCCTGGCATTGTAAGACTGTACGGTTAGCTTATGAGCAGGCTAGCAACTCTGATGGCACTCTATCGAAAGTTACGGCGCATGAGATTTGGGCTCTGGCAGCACCGTGACCAGTTTGGATGAATTGTTCAGTGAGGGATATACTCAAGGCGTGTTATTGGCATTCTACAACGACCTTCGCCTCACATTATCTCCCAAACATGACACTGGTGCGAGACGACGTACAGTCTCTAGGACCTTTGGTGGCAGCACAGGCGGTTGCCTGGGTTCCAGCGAGTAGCCGATACTGCTCGATAGAAGGTTTACTTGGTTTTACCCTGTTTTTAATTGGGAGGTATGTTGACGTATAGTATTGGAGTCTATTAACTTGTTTACTGCGTTCATACGTTCATGTTAAGGATTCATTAAATTACCTTAAGTTCGAATGTCAGGAGTGATTCCTCTGGACCCATCTCTTGGGTTTTCTAGCTCAGCCCTCCATCCTTGATGTGGTATTCTAGTGCATTAGTCAGTAGAGGTAAGTTTACAGTTACTGTGTAAGAAACTTGACAAATTTTGAATTAATTTGTATGTTTCTAAACTAAACTTACCTTCCACTGACAATAATGGCCCGCCCTTTCCTCCCCGCTTCAAAGCGTCCTTGACGGTTGCTGAAGTATTAATAAGGGAGAGCCCAGCCGGTTCTGCGCAGACATCATGAGCAGGTGAGGGTCCAGAGGAGGGTTTTCGTTTATTTCTTCAGTATAGCAATTGTATTGCACAGGTGCATTAGTCAGTGGAAGGTAAGTTTATTGTGTAAGAAACATGTATTTTCCGTAAGCATTTCTAAGTGACATTGATGTTACAAATAAATGGTTCATATGCTGCACAAGCTGACCATCACATTGCTGTTGTTTGTCATCATACAGTCAGATTCCATTATTTTACCCAAATCAAAATTTTTGTTTATTCATATATTATATATCGTTCAAGCAGACAGTATTTTTGATTGGTGAAAAAATATAGTCATTAGTTGATTAGTGGAATGAATTTGGGAGACATGGTGCATCTAATGACCGATTGCCCAGTATATCGAGATATCTCATAGTGTCATTTCACAGAATATATAAAATGCTGGTTCATGTACCTGTTATACTGGATTTCCTGCCTTTAGTCACTTTGTCAACAGTCACTCTGTCTGGGGCTGTTTTGGGGCGCTCCTTTGATTCCCTGAGGAAGGAAATAAAAAATCTGTGCATAACATGCGATATATTTTGTCAATCTCCATTCAATTAGGACACTTTTAACACCTAAAATTTCTTACAAAGTTTAACAAACCTTTCCTTTCTTACCTATTTATTTAAATACATATACAAATAATGGTCAAGTAAGCCTCTTGTCCTTAACTTGTATTAAGTACAGGTATTATATTTTCTCTCCAAACCAAGGAAAATGGTTCCTTTACCATGGGAGATAATTCCCCATTTCTTACCTGGCAGTCATATCGTCATGCCCGGGTTGTATAGGTGAAATCTGGCCCTGGAGAGGTCTTAATGCCCTGGAGAATAGAAATTGGTAGTGACGTCTTAAAGGTCCGCTGGAAATAAACCAAATTTCTAACAAACCACCAGATCACCTAAAATCATTTATCTTTTCTTTTGTTTTGTTTTAGAGGTGTTTTACGTCATACTCACGGTTATTTCACTTATAAGACGGCGTTGCCAGTTTAAATTCTAACGGAAAAGACCCTATGAATTGTTGAGATGAACATCAATATTAGAGTGATACACCCCAAATGACATGATCTTTTTACTTTGTTTGTTAGATTTATGTTTAACGTCATACTAACGGGTATTTCACTTATATGACGATAGATTATCCACTTCTTCCTCTGCCTTACTCAATACAGTGAACAAATTCAAAACCAAGGGCAAACCTTGTAAAAACCATCACTGCCATAGCCGGAGTGACCTTGTGGGAATCCCTCATATACCTGAGGTCCACTGGGTGACTTGAACCTGTGCGATACATCAAAGGAGAATCAGCAGTCCAACAAGCTAACCACTGAAGTATGGCGCGAACCCTCTTGTTTTTGGAGCTGATCCCTTCCATACATTGCACAGATACTCCAGGCTAAATCAGTGGCAAGACGATTCAAATGAAGCAAAATGTCAAACAACTACAATGGCAATTTTTTTATGCCTTCTACAGCACCTCAAATTACTCTTATTCTAAGATACCAGGATGAGAAGTTCACACATACCGAAAGAATATCCAAGAGGAAGATATTGATACACCCTCTATGCAGGATTTGTATGTTTGTTTGATTGATTGGGGTTTTACGCCATACTTAGGGGTTTTACGCCATACTTAAGGCTTTTTCACTTATGACGGCGTGCCAGCCCAATGGGTGAAGAGACCAGCCCCGACACCACTGGCAACAAACAATGACTAGATCATACAAAACAATCACAGGAAGCCACACCAGCTTCTCGTTGCCCCTTTGCTCTGAGAGCACAAGTGCAACAAGAAGCTCCTTCCAACCGACCGCCTCTGTGTAGGATGGCTAGAAACTATTAACAATGTATAAGGTTATTGTGGGTACCTGAGATCCATGCTGCGGGCTGTTTTAGGACTGCTGGTATCAGGAGGTGGGGTTGACTGTGAACGACTCACACCAAACACTGAGGCTTCAGCAGCTCTTACAAATCGTTAAGGACAGGTGTGTGTATACATAGAGTGTGATAATTGAATTCTAGTAGTTGAGTATTATTTAATTGTGTTACCAGAATAATAACAGACATTTATTATTTATATTAAAAATAATAATAAAATAGTATTCATAATTATTGAAACTACAACAGCTATAAGATTTATAAAAGGATACTGGGCTCTTCTTTTCCTCTCTATTGCCTTGATTGTAGCTGTACTAACTCTTGGCTGTGAACGATCAATGTGCTGCTCCTATAACATAAGACAACATCAAATTGCATAAAATTTTTTATATTCTTATAAAACATAATTTACGAGGTAAGAGAGCCTAGAAAACAAAGATATCCATTACATTAACCACATATTGTGCAAAACAAAGACAGCTATCCGATGGATTCAGTGTGTAGTTTTTGTAAAATTTACTCTCTATGTTAAATTTTATGACTTTACATTTGCTTTCATTATTTTGTTTGTTCGATTGATTGTGGTTTTACTCTGCTTACGGTTGTTTCACCCATATGACAGCATGTCAGTCCAAGGGGTGAAGAAATCCATCCTTGAGATCACTGGCAACAAGCAATAACAACAAGTTAGATAAAAGTCAATCACAGGCGGCAAAACA
Organism: Cryptochiton stelleri; assembly: GCA_031471745.1. NCBI lineage: Eukaryota > Metazoa > Mollusca > Polyplacophora > Chitonida > Mopaliidae > Cryptochiton > Cryptochiton stelleri. The sequence continues at coordinate 4,754 of JAUELC010199606.1, read as the reverse complement.
TGGTGCATTGAAATAATACAAAGTGTGCAAATTTACAAATCGGTTCGAGTTGCTCGTTGACTCAGAAAGCACCAGGGCACATGAAGCTGCCAACAACCAGCCTCGGCAGGTGATGGAGGGGAGAATAAATGATGCCTGTAGACAGTAATAGTAAAAAACCAACCGTTTCCTTGAATCGTCTGTCCTGTTTGAGATGTCTTGAGGTGGCTATCATGGACATTCTCTCAGAGTTAGAGATCTCAAAAAACACTTCATGGATGTCTAATAGAGCTGCTTGAAGCTAAAATAAAAACATTCAGTTAACACATGAGTACATGCATCAGAACAAAGACAGACTATAACATGGAGTGCTGTTACACAATAATCCTTCTATTTCAAAATTAAAAACTAAGAATACTCCTTTAAAAACTTATTGTAATTAATTGGTATTTATTATTTGTAATATAGGAAATAAAGCAAAATGGGTGACAGTTCTTTTTTCATTAATATAGCCCCATATAACTGTTCAAGTTGATATCTTGTTAATTGCATAATTTGCATAACCTAGCCAGCACTCCACAATACTTTGGTATAAAGTAAAAGATTGTTTATTCAAATCTGTCAGCTCTTGTACCTGTGTTCTCTGATTAAAGTGAACCACTCTCTCACCTGAGCTATTATCCTATCCAGGAGAGTTTGATCCTGTAGAGAGACTCTGCCCTGTTTTATAGGTGTTTCTCGTTGAAAGTTTATTGCGAAATCACGGGTGTCCTGTCAATAAAACATCAACACTAACTATAAGTAATAATTCCGGTCATATTGTGTTCTCTGTGCGATAGGGTTTTACGTCGTACAGCCATACTTAAGGTTATTTCACTCATATGGTGGTAGGTCACCCCCATGGGTGGAGATAACCAACCTGAACACCACTGGCAACAAACATTTGCAAGATACATGACAAGCACAGGATGCAAAACATGGTGCAATTGCTATCATCAGTATATGCGACAGACTGTGACAGTGCAGTGCAATGTGTACTGGCTGTATGACCAAAATGAAACAGGGTATTTTGATAATAAATATAATTTCTTATTATCCTAAAATATAATAGAATGAAGAAACCACAAGCAAATCAATCATCACTGAAATTATGTTATGAGAAATACATGATGTCAACATCATTGCTTAATAGATGTTTGAAAACTATTATATCATGTCAGAATATGAATTGAATTCGTAAAGGGTATCTGAATTAAGGATATCTACAAAAACAGCAGACCACCACTTCACCACTTACCTGCACAGTTTTGATGAGATTCTTGACTTTCTCTGTCCTTAACAACCTCCGTGTTAAATAGCCTTTCACAACAGCAGACACTCTATCAAAACGTTTCCTCATCTCAGCATGATGTACCTACAACAGAATACAATATTTAGTTTCACTGAATATATGGTAGTGTATGTATCTTTACTAGTTATTAAAGACAAAGCGCATATATCATTACTACCGTAGTTTAGACAAAAAAAATACACACCAAATGTTATCCAACACATTACAAATGGGATATAATTCCTCAAACTAAACTACCCAATATTGATCAAAAGTTTATTGTGGAAAACTATAAAGTCAACTCACAACATACATAAATGAACATGTAAATAACCATTGAATTACCTGATCTGGAATTGCCATTCTCCTATTTGTTGTTCTAGAAGGTCCGGCTTGTCGTGGTGAACGTAACACAGGTTTGCTATGGTGTATCTGATTGGTGGGTTGTTGGGGTGAGGCAGAACCACTAAACAGGTATTGTTTGGGTGTGGTCCGACTGAAGGTACTAACGATTGATATATCCTTGTCACTGGGGTGTTTCATTAGGCTTGGACTAGTTACATAGGAGTAAGAATTGGTAGAGTTTACTGCTGACTGATCCACAGGGCTGTTCTGTGAAATAAGAATGTTTGTCTGATGTGGATGTTTGGGAAATATTTGTTGACCACTACCTGGGTGATTGACAAGGATTTGTTGACCACTACCTGAACTATTAACATGCCTATTTTGTTGTTCACCAATGGAGCGACAGCGTTCTTCAATTTCCCTCTGAAGCAGAAGCTGTTGTTGCTGTTGCTGCTGGAAGAGGTGTTCTAACTGTCTTTTCTGTTGCTCCACGAGTTGTTTTCGCAGGACATCAAAATGGCTGGCTTGGAGATTGAAAATTTCTTCCTGGGACAAATGAGTAAGCTTACTCTTATCAAACAAAGAACTGGACAAAGATGACAGATTATAGCTCTTCAGACCATCTACACTGATCAGAGGGTTGTTGTGGGACAGGTGGGTGGAGCTTTGATAGCTGGACCTTGACCTCTGTTCACTTTCCTCAGACTGTCTCCTGACACAGTCCAGGTAACGGTGCAGGTGTTCCTCTTTACCTCGTCTCTCAGCCTCTATTTCTACCTGGGTGACAGGGGAACCTCGAGTGGGTTCATCGTCTAACTCACTGTAATCTAACTGTTTCTGTACACGCTCTGATGTACCTAAAACATTATTTGTTTGAGAAAGGCTCCCTTTATTTGCGATGACACTGGCTTCATTATGGTCATTCCCTCCTCTGGCAATAAGACTCTGTTTGCTGCAAGCTCTAACTAACGCAGGGGATGGCGCTTCTAAAGTGTAAGATCCTTTTCTAGTACGCTGCTTCTTTAAACCATCATCTGTGTGTATGTTGTTTGATTGAGCAGGCTCCTTACTGGATACATTCTCTGACCTATCTCTATTATTCTTTGGGGACTCCGGTTCATTTAATGGAATGTTCATATGTTGAATGACTAAGCCTTTAGACGTGGTGTGATCAGCAGGTGCTTGCTCTATGACTGATGAAGTATAAACATCTTGTGATCTCTGTAGACTCTCTGAACCACATAGTGTATCAGCATCTGTACTGATGGAATGAAGGCTAACTTTAGATAACTGTGATTCAGGCCTTGAGGAAGTGATCTGGATGTTCTCTTTTGATTTTGTTGACCTCACATCTTCCACACTGGGCGATATCTTCTTTTTATCCTGTCGATCATTTAGCTCTGAACTGTGATCATTTAACGCTGTTTGTTTCTGACTATGTGGAATGATTTTGGGCTCCTCCGTCAATAAACAATCATTTTCTTTATCTGATGTTTCTCCCTCAATTATGTAGGACTGAAAGGGCATCTTTCTAGGTTTTATTTGAGTGTCTCTAGAATTTATTGGAGAATCCATGTCAGGGCTAAGAGATACTTTACTCAACAGACTTCCACTAGATAGACAGTTCCTACCTTGGCTAGGTGACAGAGGTTGAGGAGCATCAGTTTCAGTTACAAAATTTACAGAAAAATCAGAATTTGAAGCTGTGCAATTAGCTATGTCCTTTCTCCTAGCTTTTAGGTTGTGTAGTAAATTTTCTGTGGTTTGAGAAAAAGCCAATGCTGCTTCACTTGACCGTGGTGTAGAGGCTGGTGAATGGAGGGATTTCTGTTGAGTGGAACTTTGGCCGGAGGTTTTATCTGTGTAAATTTCTGTGACAGTAGAGGCAAAATGAACTGTGTTTTTTGGAGATTTTGGTGACCTTGTAGAATCACCACTTTTATTTTCCACAGACAGTTCATCAGCAGAGAGGTTTCCTAACGTGTTAGATTTCATAGTGGATGAGCTTATATCAGCTAAATTGTTTACAGCAGCCCCGTCTACACTTGATTCTGCAACAGTGCCTTGGCTGGTGTTGTCACATGTCAAAATATAATTATCTCCCGTTTCGGACATTGCTGTAGAAGGTATCAGAGATGGTATTTGCGACTGATTTGTGACCTCTTCACTGTTAGAACTATTACTGGTTGAAGTCAGACTGTCCCTTAGTTTAAGGTCCCGTGACAACTTAGCTAACAGTTGTGTAATTTGTTTCTCTTTGGTTGAGGTCAGGGGCAGGCCTTCATACTCAGTGGGAAGAGACCCCCCATCATCTAAGGACTGATAATCTGACATCGACTGTAAGAAAGATGGGATCCCTGGTTCCTCCAGGCTTTCTACACGTGGTTCGATCTGGAGAGATCCGGGTCCGGATTCTGACAGTAAGCCTGGTTGATCTGAGGTTAAATGTGACTGTCCTGTCCCTTCCATGTCTGTTTGATTTATTCCCGGGGAGGACTTATCTTCTTTACTAGAGTTTTCTGACACACTAATCCCTTCAACAGGCATGGATATATTATGCTCCGTAAGAGTAGGAATTGTTAAGTCGCTTGATAAATTTTTACTCTGACTAGAAGCAGAACTGTCTTGAGTCATTTTCTGTTTAGATACCCCTAACTTGTCATTTTCAATTTCAGTCCTTCTAGTATTTTGTTTCATTGGCTTTGTGTCCTTCAATATAGCACTATCTTCCGTTGTCAGCGGAAGATTTTCTTCAACTTCTAGCTGCCTGGGTTTCTAAAATATAGAAGAAGTGATTTCATACATATAGTTAAAAGTATTTGCTAATAAATCCAGTATTTTTTCAAATTTAACAATGAATTTACATTTGTAATTTATGCAATATTTCCAAATTTGGATAAAACCGAACAAATGTAGCACAATATTATAATATTAACACAAGTGATTTCTTATGAATAGCAATTGCTATTTTATTGATGGACAATGAGTTGATGTAGATACTAACACAGTTTTCAAGTCATTTTGACTTGTTAAATCATATGACAGCTTTTAAATGTCAAGTTTATAATAATTTGGGACTAAAACATTGGAAAAAAGAAAC
>JAUELC010199495.1:0-10813 GCA_031471745.1 Cryptochiton stelleri | reverse complement strand
CGTCGAAGCAATTGTCGTCGGAGCAATTGTCGCTGGAGCAATTGTCGTCAGAGCAAATGTCGCCGGAGCGATTGTCGTGGATTCAAAAAAACATGCATGAGCCTCTGGGCTGCATATAAATTAATAATGGGCCGACCTAGTAGTAGGATTCCCGGCTAGGTTTTAAGACCGATTCACTATACTGTTAATTATATCGTCTGTTTGGACATTTATCACCCATAGCTAATTGATCTGATTTGCTAAGCCGCACTCAAGAAACAGGCCATGCATAGACTTCAGACAAATATTTCCGGCCTGATTCTAGGTGAGTGGTCAATTTGGAGTGGAATCTTTATTAAGTTAATCAAATGATCTCGTCACTTCAGTCCAATGTTCTCTGATGGCAACCAGCGGTTATCAGTAATAGTGTTTGGATAGACAGAATAGGACAGTGTTTGTCCGAGCATTCCCAAGCTATAAGTGAGAGTTAGCTTTAGGCTGTAGTCCAAAGGGAATAACCCAGTAGTTCTGTTTTTAACATTGGAAAATCGTGAGTATATTTTTCAGACATATGGGCCTAATATAGGTTAATCAATTTGACCCTTGTGTTACCAGCTTCTGTAATCCATTGGTCCTTTTTTTATAATTGGTGAATATCCTTTACTCTCGACAAATCCTTTGTACCTACTTGTACCTCGCGCCAATATTGCTACGCATAATAAATATTCAGGCTTATTCGTAATAAAGAATTACAGATCGCAAATCGTATACTGGAATACTAATCCGTTAATAATGTAGGCCTTAGTAATCTGTAATAACAATTGGGTTTATTTATGAGCAGAAACAAAAACTTACATTGTTCTGATAAAATGTGTGAACTTAATCTGTTTGTAGAACAAGAGTATAATAAAACAACCGTTTATAAAAACATTCACTCTAGGTATTTTATCTTCTTTGTCGATCTGGATCACGCTTGATATTTCATAGGATAAACAAGATAGATTACAACCGTCAGACATCGTATTGTTCCTATAGATTGGCGTATGCTATTAAAAGTATTAATTTAAAGCTAATATGATCTCGAGGCAGCTGACATTACTCTCCATTTTGAGATGAGCGGTGACCGGTTTACATAAAATATGAGTAGGCCTATAACTTATAAGTCATGGAAATTATTCGTCGAATACTTACAAATCTGATGTGATTGTGGTATGCCTTGTTGAGGCCCGTAATGCAATAAAAACCCATAATGCAATGCTAATTATATTAATGGTAGCAATTGATACCCGTAATGCAATGGGATAGCAAATTAAGAAAACCCGTAATGCAATAATTATTTTTATTACATTATACGGGTGATCGGTAATTGTATCTATCGGGGGCCGCAATTTGAGAAAAAATTAGAGATTCAACACAAGAAAGGTTTATACGCCAGTAAGCTCAGACAAAGTATAATAAGTATAACAAGAAATTAGGCCGGGTAAAATATTTCGTAGTAGGGGCAAGCCCAGTGGCTCAGTGGTTATTGAAATTGTTCCATGAGAACAAGTGGATATTTGAAGAAATGGAGCGATTAAACTGAACAAATCCGGTAAATCTACTGAGGGTAAGTTTTGAAGCGCACAACGGAATTGGTTGCGGGGTGGGAGGAATGAGAAAGAGAAATCGTGTGTGATTAATAAACAAGTTGTTATTCATAATAAGTCTGCTTTTACCAAACAAGCAAAAGACTGAAGACTTATTCTTAATGGATACCAAAGCCGTACTGTATAGCGTTCGGATTATTGGAGTAAGAAGGCTAGGCAAATCATTATTTATAAAAAGCTAAATTTTTTATTGGTCAACATTTAAATACTGTCACGGGCGAGTTGGCAACACCTTTCACTAGGATGTTTTGTTTTGGGGGGGGGGGGGGGGTTTTTGTTTTAATTAATGTGTTTACTTCCTACTGATTCAAACAATATATAATAGTCTAGACAGGGGAAGTAATACGGACATACCAGAAACCAATTGTATATAAGATTTGTTCATTATATGTACATATAAGACTTATTGACTTAACAGAAACGGATTTCATAATAACAATAGAGCCAAGAACATTTTATCTGAAGAAAATATATTTCAGAGGATGTACCAGCAAAAAACAATGGAATGAGTTAAATCCAATTCTGTATTATTCTCAAATAGCGTTTCCGTTCCCCAAGACTTTATAGATTTAAGAATTTTGTTATAAAAAGATGTCCAACTAATTGTATTAAATAAAACTAAGGACTGTTGATACACACACGAGAATTACTGATTCTTTAAAAGGAAAGACACCCTGAAAAATAAGGTGAGTCTGCGTAGATAGTCTGTCTGTACGCAGCAGTTTTATAAAATGGGGCCCTGAGTACGTTGAAATTTGTCATTATCTTGCTAGAGCCACATTGAGCAAATACTTGTATGGTGGTCTTTTCATGCCATATAGGTAATACCTTTATAAAATGTAAGTAGATATCTATTAAATTCGTAACAAAAATAGTATACCACTTAATACACTGACGAACAATAACTATGAAGGATTTTGGTAATATTGATCTGAACAGTACTTAATGTAATACAGACACAAACTATGTGGCATAAAAAGTCTACCTTATAATTGAAACTCTCGCGAGAGTTGGAAACAATTCTTCAAACAAAAAAGGATACCATTATTAAAGCTGCTTGATACTAGATCCAGGTTTCCGTCATGTGCTGTATTGCACTGACGATACAGATGGGTCCCTTTACAAGTGTAGGATTGGATTTTGTTTGCAAAATATGACCAAACCAGGCCTTTTCGTCGGGCGTGTTCAACGCTATCTGTTGGTCAGATTCCGCCATGTTTGCCTCGTAAATTTCCCAAATTTGAGCTCACCAACGGCAAAAATTTTTGGATTTAATTGGAATGAAGGCATCGTTTGGCCGTATTTTGCACAAAATCCTGTCCTACACACGTGAATGGTTTGCATCCTAATCTACTTGATACAGTCTATATTGTTAGACTAATGTTATTTTTAGGTTTTTTCCTGTTTTAAAATTTGTTTATAAATCGGAGCTTAACATAAGTCGAAATCTTACACTATGGCCGAATCTAGACAATTATGAACAGTTCAGTTTATTTTGTAAGGGCATTTTAGTGGCCAATTCTCCAGTGCATAAGTACTCATTCAAGATATTAGATTAGGTTAAATAAATAGCGAAATATCTCAGTTTATTTTCTTCTGATACTCACAATCACAAATAGTGTAAGAGTGAAGCGAATTTATGTTCAATATTAAAAGTGGAAATTTTAGGAATGGCAGTCTTTATCTTTAAATTAGACTGTATTTATTTTCCTCTGTTAATATTTAACAATAATAATTTATTATAAGATCCACACTTTCTGATAGTCACAATCACAGATATTGCAAGCTGAAGTGACTATTTTTACATCATGAAAAGTGGAAATATTCTTGACAATTGTATGCATCATTTAATCAGCCTGAAATTATACTTCTATTCTCGTATTAATATTTAATAATAGTTTATTATAAAAATCATATTCTGTTATCTTCTAGGGTTTTGAGGAAACGAAGGCTATCCTTTGTTCTTTTTTTAATTCTTTTTTCGGAATGTCTGACATGTGCATTTTGTTTTATGGTCACTTCCTATGGTTGTATTGTAATAGATCGATAGAGATTTCTGATACACTTATATGCAGGGATATATGTTTATTAATATACCTCGCATTTGAAAGCTGCACGAATAGAATGTCGTGATGTCATTGCTAGCTTTTATTTCCTTTCAATATATGCATACTTACATGTTAGTAACTGTAATATCCAGATAGAGGGACAGTATAATTTGGAGTAATCTTAAATGATCAGAATGCCTTTCAGAAGTTCATACAGATGCTTTATCAGTCGATCGCTATTTCTCAACCCAAACTAATTAGTACGGAAACGATTACAGTTTCTATGTCATGTTTTCCGTGTTACCTATCATTTGATATCATAGAGAAAAACATGAAGAAAAGGGCTGGCGTTGATTTAATCTTTAAAATCATTAAGTTTAATTAGTCGCCTATGTTGATGACATGTTATAGTGGTACTATTTTAAGCCTGAACAACCCTCTGTCGTAAAATCACCGGAAAGCTTACGCGTCTCAATTAGCATACAATGCGTGATACATATGTACTTTTTCCACCTGTGTGTTTATATATAGCATGTAGAATAAAACAACGTTGCGCCTTACACAAAATTAAATGAAGTTGTCTAATGAAATAGGTGACGTGGGTACGTTGGTACATAGAGAGAAGTTCGTGTTATTAGGATACACTTGTTATTGTTAACAAAACTTCTTTTGTTTGTTCAATGCATTTCTTGTTACAAATTCCTGATTTTTCTAGGATTTCTTGTATTGGGTGTTGCCTTTCTAAGTAAATATATTTTAAATTTTTTCACGTGTTAGGGCTTAGCTGGTTATGCATTGTACTGGTGAACCCCCTTCAACCTGGTATAAAGCGGAGGTTTTCCGGTGACTGCCTAGATCGCGGATTGCTTTTAAGGGTTTTCTTCCCAGTTTTCCATCAAATACCGAGAACACATAAAAAATAGACCTATTGCCAATCTACATTGTACTTTTGTACACATTTCTGGTTTTGGTGAGAAAATTGCTACTAAGACATTATTCGTATACTTTAACCAAATGCTTATTTGCTTTTGTCCTATAAACATTCGAAGTCTTCTCACAAATTGAAAGAAAACCCGCCGATTACATTCTTCTGGTTGACATGACAGCGATGATATTCTTCTGGTTGACATGACAGCGATGATATTCTTCCGGTTGACATGGCAGCGATGACAGTCTTCTGGTTGACATGACAGCGATGACATTCTTCTGGTTGACATGACAGCGATTACATTCTTCTGGTTGACATGGTTCACTAGGGGGGCTCGAACCCTTACGGTACATTGGAGGAGGATCAGAAGTCAGACACGCTAACCACTGAGCCACGGCGCGGGGCCCATAAAATGTGAAGTGTTTTGCTCTGTTGGAAAATTAATGTTCCTTCAAGGCTAAGCAAAGACAGCATGATTATGCTGGGAACATGTCGCCCTCAGCCAGAGGGCCAGGCTCCCTAATAATTTCAATATACACATACCTTATAAATTTCAATATTCTATCTGAATTATTTCAGTATTTACTATTTCTTACTTAATTCTGCTAGAAACCACTTAGAGCAGTCTCAGCGGAGAAAATCAATACCCTGTGATTAAAGAGACATAGCGATACCTCTCAGTATTAAGCACTGTCAAAGAGAAGAAATAGATTCTATTTATTCTAAATCCTATCCTAAGGTAATTAAACGATGCCGAAAATTAAAAAAAACAGAAATTCTAAAGGAATACCCGACTCATTTATTTGTATATGCGATCAGTTCTTGCTGCTAAAGACTATGTTTATCAAAAGAGTTCCTATTAAATGCTATCATGTAAGAAACTAAAAGAAAACAATTGTGGAAATAAAGTTCAGGCAATTAACAGAAATTCTAACAAAATACATGGTTCGATTCATTTGATTTATATGTGTTTTAAGATCTGGCTGCTAAATACTATGTTCATTAAAGGAATTGCTATTAAATGTAATTATGTAAGAAACTAAAAGAAAACAATTGTGGAAACAAAGTGCCGGCAATTAACAGAAATTCTAACGAAATACATAGTTCAGTTCATTTAATTTATATGTGTTTTGAGATCTGGCTGCTAAATACTATGTTCATCAAAGGAATTCCTATTAAATGTAATTATGTAAGAAACAACACCATTGTGGAAATAAATATGTGCTTATCTTTAATCCTATTCTAAGTTTATTAACCGAAGCAGACAATTCAAAAACAGAAATTCTAAGGAATACTTGGTTCGGTACATTTAATTGATATGTGCCATCAGTAAGCTGCTCATTAAAGACAATGTTCCTCAAAAGTGTTCCTATTTAATGTAATTACATAAGCAGCTTAAACAGCATAAATTAGAAAATAAATTCTGCTTATCTTTAATCCTATCCTATTTTTATTCAACGATGCAGGCAATTTAAAAACAGAAATTGTAAAACTTGGTTTATTTAATTTATATATGAAATCAGTTCTTGCTGCAAAAATGATGTTCATCGAAAGTGTTCCTATTTAATGTAATTATGTAAGCAACTATAACAACACAATTGTGGAAATAAATTTTGTTTATCCTTTATTCTATCCTTAGTTTATTCAATGATGTAGGCAATTTAAAAACAGAAATTCTAAAGGAAAGCTTTCTTCTTCTTGTTGCTCAAGACTGTGCCATCAAGGGTTCAAGCCATGGATTTGTTTGCCAGGTTGATAGAGGTTTTACGCTGTACTTACGGTTATTTCAGTCATATGATGGCATGCCAGCCCAATGGGTGTCACTAGCAACAAGCAAAGGAAAATTTTGTTCTTCTTGTTGCTCAAGACTGTGCCATCAAGGTTTCGAGCCATGGATTTGTTTGCCAGGTTGATAGAGGGTTTTACGCTGTACTTACGGTTATTTCACTCATATGATGGCATGCCAGCCCAACGGGTGAGGGAACCCACCCCCGACGCCACTGGCAACAAAAAATGACATGATACATGACTATCACAGGACAGAACAGGACGCCACAAACATATCGGCTTCAGATTGCCCCTTATCCCTGAGAGCACCAGGGCAACATGAAGCTCCCTCAAATCGCCCGCCCGAGGTCTCACGCAAGTAGACTACCAATTTCACTCTATACGTGAAACACTGAAACAGTGATGCTAAAGCCGCCTCTGTCTCTTCTATATTTATGTCTGTGTCAGTGCCATTAATCTTTATGAATAATATATTATCAGCAATGGTGTTCATTGTTTACGACAAACCTATATCTCTGACCGTTTATATATTTATAACATTACAGAGAGAGGAAAGGGTGTATGTCGAAATTCAGCGTGCTTCAAACCTGATACATTTTGGCTTAATTACGGATTTATCTCCCGATAGAATGTAACCCTAATTCTTTCCCAAGTTAAAGCTCCTTAGTAGAGGTAAATACATATCTGTGTTTTAGTAATACTCTGTTTTGCTTTACGGTTTGATTACGCTGTTACAACAGGCTCTCAAGAATAAAAATTTGAACATAAATGTGAACTGTGCATCTGTATAAATGTGTGCATATATTTGTATAAATGTGTGCGTATATTTGTATAAATGTGTGCGTATATTTGTATAAATGTGGGCATATATTTGTATAAATGTGGGCATATATTTGTATAAATGTGGGCATATATAATATGTTCTCGATCTTGTCAATAACTACATATAACTAATTATTGTCTTCTCTCGATATGTGTAAAGGTTATCCATAGCAACTCGAGATTAAGATCCACTGAAAAAATGTCTCTGAGAGTTTATCTAGAACATGGGATGATTTATCGAATTTTCATTATTCGCCATTCCCTGTTCCAGTCTAATTATTCATTAGAAATATATATTATTAAAGATTAATCGCACAGGCAAAAGGATGGCAATTAATGAAAAGCCGATGAATCCTGTCATGTTCTAGATAAACTCTCAGAGTAGACATTTTTCATTGGATTTTAATCTCGAGTTGTTATGGGTAACCTCTATACATCTCGAGAGAATGTAATATATAATACAAATAGATTAACATACCTGTAATCCCAGAATGGGAACTGTTTTGATTTTTCAGCGGCGTTCTGCCGGGCTGTTTTCTTGGCGTAGTTTCGTTTAATGTATGTTTCCATATTTCCTCTTTGACGTATAATATTGCTCCAAAAGGTGTGTGATGAAAGGTATCGGCCAATTTCTCTTAAAATATTTTGGCCATCAAGCTGGTTGGAAAACCGTGAAACTTACATCAATTCATAGTTCTTTGAATATGTTGAAATATTTTGTAAAAAAAATCCACCGATAAAATAACTTGTTTTACGAAATGGAACCCGCTTTTTGCCAGGAAATTTCCCCTGTTAACGTCCCATAGTACATAGCAGTGAAGGCTTTCTTCAATTTAAAGCCTCTATGGCACAAGATGAAATAAGGAATCCAAATAATGTTATTTCCTCGTAAAGAATGACATCACTTAAGAAACTAACACAAGAAATACGTTTCACTGGAAGTCCATATCTGTTCCTGTCGATCAAAGCGAAGAACTGAAACACTCCATATGAAAGCGCGTCACGAGCGAATGGGCGACATATACAAATCTGGTAAATTTCCCCGCGTATTTTTCCTCCTTTACAGTATCTCTCACAGAAAATCTTATGATTTTATATGATAGCACAAATAAATTCCCGTTTGATCTAAGATCATGTCCGCTTCCTTGTGGGTATACTCCTATGCGTAACACAGTATCCTATAATACAATTCATTCAAAATCGGGAACTGGGTCGTTGGTCGTTGACAAACGTGTCTATTTCCTTGTCTGTTGATCAATTTCAGTCTTTTTGTACATTTCACGTTGAAATACGACAGCAATATAAACAAATGTTGTTCCAAGCTGAGATCTTGTTCCTTCTTGTACAGGGGGGACGCTGTGAGGAGGAGCTCATTAAAGCGTCACAAGCTGTGTCAATACCTTGTTAGAGCTACCGGCGGTTGAGAGATTAAACCAAGTAAGCCGTGCACTGCCTGAAGCGTCCTTGGATACCGAACGTCACATATGATCAATACAGGTGTAAATTGTCGCTATATATGGCCTGATATTATAGCGGAGCAGACAGCTATTAAAAACAAGCCTTGCTCTAATTTCCCGCCTATTTCAATTTGTAAGACCGCCAGCAGTGATAATCCGTTATAAACCTGTAAGCTATATAGTGTAAATCTCTGAATATCCCTCATTAACAAGGCCTTCCTTACCTGATACTAGCGTGTGTACCTGGCTTCTTTAATAAGATTATGTCCATTGCATTCGGGTCATCAACTTTCGTTATGTTCGTTTCAGAGAACGTGTCAATTACAACGAAAGCCCCGCCTATTTTATATGTTCAACCTTGTTCGACATGTACAAACAAACAGTGTGGGGGCTTTTTTTAATTTGTGCTTCGCGAGCTAGTCTCTCAAACTTATTCTTGATATAACGAAAATAATAGTAGACACGAAGTCGCTGTAGGGCAGACGAGTAAATAATCTGATTTCGGTGTTGTTTATTTGTTTATACATGTAACTTGTATGGTTATTTATTGAGAAAAAGCCTTAGGCCACCCTGTGTTGTTAAACCTGTAATTCCAACACCAGACAAAACGTCATGCATATATTTAACTCTGTAAGCAAACACAGCGCTTCTAATACCAAGTTTGTCCCCTTATATATTGTAAATCCTTTCTGAACCATAATAGACTATATAGATCAAATATTTTCACCTCGCAATAAATTGTTTTGGTGACTCTAACAAGATAATGAAAAATACCCCCATGCACACAGGACACTATTTTTGGAAACTGTCAAGCAGATGCTGTCTATCTTGTAATACTACATGTAACTTTATTTTTTTAGTTTCGTCTGAAGATTTAAAGTAACTTACTATTTTAGATCTTATTTCGATGGCAGAAAATGGGGATGCTATTAACAATAATAGCTACTGTATGGATGACAACTTATTTATATATTAGTTACCGTTTCAATTTCATTCAAGATATCCCTTTCAGGTACCCCTAATGATTGAAAATTAAAACAAAAACGATCTCTGGGGTGAGATTGAAACGTTGCAGACCTTAACGTTCCTGTTTGCTTGATTGCAGTTTTAAGGTTATTTCACTCATATGTTGGCGTGCCAGCCAAATGGGTGAAATAAATCACCCCTGACGTCACTGGCAACAAATAATGACAAGATACAAGACAATCACAAGATATAACAGGACGCCACAACAGCTTCGTGTTGCCCCTTAGCTCTAAGAGCACAAGGGCAACAGGAAGCTCCCTCCAACCACCCGCCCGTTCCTATATAAAGAAGTTGTCCTGCATGCACACGAAAGTTATAGTAATGTTATTGTAATGTAAGTTCACCTCGTGAAAATGTGCACAGAGATTATAAGAAATTGACATTTGTGTTTAATACGATACAATAATTGAATTGTCAATGTTGATATGGCGACAGATTTTGCATTGTTAATGAAACTGAATAAATTTAAAGGTGAATGGACAAATAAAACAGATTTATCGACCATTTCGTTAGACGTCGATTTAATCTAATCGTTTAACATGTGTGAAAATGAGAAACTGTTAAAAAGAAGGAAAAAAAGAGTTTAGGATTTGGCTTTTCGTCACTGTATTACCACGCCATCTTTCCTATTTTTTTCGTTATCAGCTGGTTTCCAAAACATCGAAAGCCAGATACCTGCGGAGTACCATTAAGTGTCAGTAATAAATCAACGGTCCAAAGGTCGCAAAAATATTGTTCACATGAGAAGAATGATGACAAAGAAGGGAAATCACAGCCCACAGCGTTGATAGGGAGTCAAAGTGTTTTTTAATTGACATGGCAAGCTGAGTGAATTAAATTAAAATAGAATGAAAAAGAATAGAAAGGTGCTATATGTCATGGACAGCTCTACCGCCCACTGGCTACATAGTCACTAAGTCACAGCGTGTTGCCCTTCAGTTGAAGAGACTAAATAGTTACAGGGAAATTAAGATGTTGGCAAAGTGGACTCCTTAAAGCCACATACGCTCTCAAAATTAGGGGTTTTCAACAAATTGGGATTGCCACGATTTTTATAAGTGTTAAAGTTTGTTCATAATTAAAACAGTTACGCTGAAATAAAAGCTATTCAATGGGTAC
>JAUELC010199494.1:0-17200 GCA_031471745.1 Cryptochiton stelleri | reverse complement strand
CTTTGTGTTTCTCGTCAACAAAATGGTGGCCCTGTCGAATATGTTCGAAGGTCACGTTGTTTGGATTTTCTTATCGTTATGCACATACGAAAATCACTGTAAAATAATCACGAAATGCACTCCTTGACTCATTTATAAAGTACCAACTTCTTACTGTTGTTTACTTCCCATTTAAGGTATTGCGTAGCTTTATACTCTACCGTGTTAGTCATTACCAACTCACATGAGATTCTATCAGGACTACACAAACCTGGGATGTATTTAATGATTATTGACACGCAATTTCTTCAAGCACATTTCCTGTGTAAGTATAAAAGAAGGAGTCCATTGGTTTCATGTAATTAAATATTCCCTAGGGTTGACACTGGAATATTGAAATCTTCAACACCGCAACATATAATGTTAGTTTAGAGTACTCGAATTGGAGTTTGTTTAGTGCAATTTGGATCAAGTTTGTTTCTCTGCAGCACGTCCAGTACAACGACGTGTAGCGAATCAAGGTTTGTTCATCTAATGTAATCTCAGACTCGGAAGGTAAACGACAGTTCAATACATGCATCTGCTGGACGAAGCCCACTCGATGTAAATTGAGGAGACAAGAAGCATAATGACAGTAAAGAAAAAGTCCTTTGGGCGTAAATCCTCTTCAAAATCTTCGAACCTCCTTCACAGAAAGTAATTGCTCGATAGCTCGAGTTTGTGCGTTTTAAACTTTATTGAAATTGAAATAGCCAAATCAAACATTTTTTATCTAAGTCCATCAATATTCTCTGGTTGATAACCCAAAGTCAAAACCCAAAGGCAAAAAACACACTAGAGTTGACAAACGTTACTCAATTTTAGTCTCGCTTTTACTTTCTTTAAATAGCGGAATTTAAGAGAGAATATTGCCAGTCAATCCAATTATTTAATTTCAGTCAACAATTATTAGAAAAACACATGTAGGAAAACTCACCTCTCGTCACATGTATGAAGGACACGGATATTAATTATAACAATGTTCTGACTACTTCGTGACCACAGAGTTCCAGAACACCATCGTCTGGTCAATAATATATGCCTGGTACACAAAGCCCCTAATACTTCATTTTTGTCCTCGTCACGTCTGCATTGGATGGTATGATATATACTCTACGAAGAAGCCTTATTAATGACGCCAGATAGATTGCATGGTTTAAATCTGATTAATTTTGTTCCAGGGAAGGGTTTAGGAGGTCTCCCTTGAACGGCAGTCTTATAACATTCGACTTTATTTACATTTTCTATCATTAGTCGTTCTCTACTCTAGTTAGGGATTATTACAAATAAATTATTGGGGGTTTTCTAATCCAATCATCAAATCGATCATTTGTTTGCTTTCTAACCCAGTTTCAAAAGTTATTGTGACAAGACGTGCTCGGTGTATGATGCATGTTTTTGTTAAACGTGTGTGTGTTTTGGTAGTATTGCCTGTTCTGACATCACCCTAAATCCGTGCCTGAAGTGTTACTATTAGGGTAATGATTTTTTACATCCCGAAGGTTTGAAGAGACGAACAAATATTTGCACAGAAGATTCAATAATGTCTGATGAAAACTGCTCGTCCTCCCTGGAAGAAACCAAAACCGAATTGGGTTTGATTGATGAATTATATTACTGGTAAATGTATCTTAATACGTTATACACAGACCTGCAGTAAATTGGCTTGAAACTCAAGCCACCATATTACTTTTTGAACTTTTTTTATTGCAGGTAAACATTTTTCTCATTATAACGTGGTCATTCGGTAATCTGTTATGTCAGACACGAGGTCTGATATGACTGTTGTGTATCTGTATGAATCAGTATAGGGCTTACCCAATGGTTATGACTGCATAGCATTAACAATGAAATATATTTTGTTTGTTAGCTCCGTGTTTCACGCCGCCGTTACGGTTATTTCACTCCCCTTAAATTGCTGAAGGGAACCGGACACCTCAGTACCACTGACAATACATAGTATAGATACAAAAGATAAGAGACCACACGACAAAGAGGGTGATAAGGACGAATATAGAGGTTTTCAGTTTAAGACAACACAATAAAACGGGTAAAACATGTATACTGAAATCATCTGATTTTGATAATGCTCGCTTTTCACTTGGGGATATTAATGTGTTTCTTGCTTGTTGTTTAATGCCATTCCTAATATTGTTTCACCCGTTTGACTGCAGTGTTTCCTCGATACAAGGTAAATATATGTGATTACCATTATGAATACATTCTGCCCATATTATATTAACCCGGACTTGTATGTGTATATGGCGACTTAAATATGATCATGGGAAAACTAAATAATAAGAAAAATAATTAAAATAAAATAAAATATATATAATTATAAAAATGTGTTGGTCCATTTTAGCCCCATGGGTCCAGCAAAACCTGAATATGGTGCAGACCATACAAACACGACTAAAGATGATTTAATCAATACACAACGGATTGTTTGATTTTTAAACGAAATTGCTGATGAATACAAACATGTATTTTCAAGAAAATCTGAAAGCCTTGCACGCCAAAAACATGTCTTTGATTTAATCATTGATGTATCTAGGATGCCGTATAGTGTTGGAAGGTGAGGTCAACCACAATGACAGTTGTGTGTGTCTAGACTGAGTTTTGTTGTATAAATGATCCCTCATGGTGTATAACGGAGAAATCAGTCACAGTGATAGATATATGTATCCGGAACGAGAGTTTTGGTGAAATCAGACGAAAAGTCGGCCATAATGGAAATTGTATGCGTCTAGACGTAGTCATAGCAACTAACCATGTACTTACTTAATGTGGAATGACTAAGGCTCGGCACAAACACAATAATAAACCTCCAAACATTCTATATGTAATCTGAGAGAGATATATGTAATCCACATGCAGGTCGAGTAATCCCTACATATTATCTAGATGGGATTTTTATGTAGATGGTACAAACAAACCACACTCGCGTCGGGTTTACAAACTGTCTGACATCTCCTGGAAATATGTGGACAGCAAACGTTGACTTGAAATTATTTTCACCAGACTATACTATGAGTAATTAATAAATCCAGAGGATAACGGTTTAGTATATATGTATTTCCTTGTTCTTTAACGTTGTAAGTGTTGGTATTGTAATGCTTATATCACTACTGTGCGTTGCCAATGTTTGGTGGAAACCTTGAAGAAATCTATTAAAGGCACACAGGGTTCTGGAAAGCATCTGGTGGAATTATCTCCTATAACTAGTTCAACAGGAACTGCCACATAATGGAGTTAATCAGGCTCCAGAGCTACGGAAGAACCTTCACCAACTTCGTGTAATCACGATACATGCTACAAATGAATAACAGACGATTTGTAATCTATCTGATCAAGATATATGTATTATGTACAGGACCGTCCTATATGTAGATCAGTTGCCCTGATGATATTTTAATATAAATAACTAGTAATCATCTAAGAACGTATGGAGGGAAGTCTGAACTATCTTCCAGCACGCTCATCGTGGTATTTGCAGTAGGGCCTTCTTCAGATGGCGATGCAGTAATATCGATTTTGCTGTTCAGCAGTGATTCTTTAAAATTATCGCACAGCATTTTGGGTCATCTGATGGATTTCCACTAAATGAGATGACTTTAATTTGACATAAGTTGCAGCCGATGAGCGGATTTTTATCAGATGATGCTTGAACAAGGCGTCAAAGCTTCTGACATCACGGTGGTTTATGCCAGGTTGTGTTTCAGTTGGCGTGATTTCTATTTGTTTGTGTGAAATTGTGGGTTTAGGGCCGTTTCCCGTACATGTATATGGATGTCGCTGCGATCACATCTTTTATGTTCTATTTAGTTACATTGGTATTTTTATTACGTGTTCTTATCCACATGTAGAACAAAAAATGTGAGTTCTATTCTTGGCCGTTGACATTTATTGTAAAAGTATTTGTTTGTCCTTGTTTATTTTTCTAACATGTGTTTTAGAAGAAAATTCATTAGACATTATTGAATTTTTAGTTGGCTAAAACTTACTTCCGACGATTTGGCGCCTGACTGTGATGGCCGTCGAATCGATTTATTTCTTTTGTGTGATTTTGTAGATAGCCAATATTTACAGAGGCCGATTAGGATTAACGTTAGAGCAGTTTTGTTCCCGTGCGGTTCCATGTCTGTAATCATTCAGAACTTGTATGTGCCCTAAGAGAGATTTGTCTCCCCAACAAAACCGAAAATACTGTCAATAGTAGCTTTTTTTAACGACACAACGGTATTTCATTACATGATCTGCAGTAAACATGTTAAAACTGATTTTGTCGGAGTAAAGATTAGCCGTGGTACAACGCCAAGGGAATCATCAATCTCCGATAATGAGGATCTCCTGTCAAATCACGATCCTAAACGTACAAGTTAAGTTTGATCGGTTAGTTATGCCTGAGCATCAGAATGTTCCAGGATAAAATATTGTTAAGCCAATTCAAACATGGCGATGAAAACGGTCGTTTTTCGCTTCACAACTGTTCGATCGAAAAGCTTACGCTGGATTATAATTGGGAATTTAGTGGTGACAATAGCTCTCCGCATAGGTAATGTTTAGTTATAAATTAATATTTGGCGAGAAGAAAATCTGAATTTCGCCGGACGAGTTCCCTTATGTCGGAGATTGAAGATTCCCATATTGTTCAAATGCTACTTTGCTAATGCTTCAAATCCATCATATTTGTACTGATAATCCAAACTCGACAACTGCACATCTGTTAAGGACTCCATTTATGAAGACTTTGCATTATCAGTGTTTGGTCGAAAACCGAGCGGAAATCTTGTAAAAACCTATATCGGCAGCGACCAGTGAACTCCCCAGCATACACCAAGGCTCGAAAGACAGTGGTGAGTTTTATCAGAGTTGTAATGTGAGACTGTCTCCATGCACCATACAAAGCATGACTCCACCAATCCTTCACCATCATACCCGTTCTGACTATATGTGTAGTCGTATCGTTAAAAATGTACTTTATTAATTGAACGCGATCTTTTTCGTTCATATAAATTATATTTTGCTGTCCCATCGAGCAAAAATGAAATGCATATTTTCGCTGATTAAAGACATATTTTAATTGGGCAAGCTCTTTAGAGGATATGCTACATGCCCTTCAGCGGATATGCTTCAGCTCATGTACTCGTAGTTAGGAAGACTACCAAGTAGTGTACTGTGTAATTTAACTGGTCACAACTCACATCAGGTTAACGGATTGTCCAACTGAACAGGTCAATCACCTAAACAATCTCCAGGTCTCCTCAAGTCCCGTGACGTCTGTTATAAGTTAGATTAGTAACGTGTGAATAATTGACAATGGAAACTTATCTTACTGTGGAACAAATGTTACAGGCATAACGTGAGGTGTTTAAGTTCACAGCAATAATTTTCAGTGTTAACCGAATAAACTTCTCAATATGTCAAACGGATGTCCCGCAATCTGAGACTACTTATTAGGTACTAATTTCCTTGTCCTACTGGGTGAGGTCACCTACTGGGTGGATATCAGATATTTGTGAATTATTTATGGAGTTAATATATATGTATGTTCATCGACATGGATACACCTAGATGACCGAGTTTACTACAACAATTTTCAGTTTGAGCTACGCACTTGACTCTGCTTTAAGGTGAGAATACATTATCCTGTTGTTAAAAATCAACCATTATTTTACTGGCTCTCCATCTCCTCCACGGGATGTGGTAGCTTCCCTAATGAGTGTTAATATTTCGTCTGACTCGCTTCCCAGACTCCCTCCTCATTAATCGCATTCTGATTACTTCATCAGAAAAACAGACAAAACAAGGATTGGGATGAACTTTGTTGATTCTGTGATCTATATCTAATTGGCTGACAACACAATGATCTACAACAAAACAACGTGGTAGATATATACTTTTGAAAAAAACAATGTCTGACTTCAATATATTTAAGAATGTAAAATGGATTTTTATTTGTAGTTTTCATTGGAGTGATATGTAGATAAAACATGGATAATATTTATGTAATTATGAACTGAGTGGAATTAGAGTGATGCGTTTATTTTCCAATGATAAATCGTAAATGTTTATCATCTTCGACCAGACGACCAGTATATGTCAAATCTAATCCTTGGTCAGTTAATTTCCTTCAATTACACTTTGTGGCAATGAAAAATGATTGCTGATACCATGGGAATTTGTCTCTAAATAGCTGTCTTCATATGAATTTCCCAGGGGCTGGAAGGATGGGTCGGTGTCCTGCTTTTTAAAACATTACACATCTGACCAGATGGACTGTCAAGAAAAATTATACAGGTTAACACATACTTTTATTATAGAATATGTACCGGTGGATACCAATCAGTTTAAGGAGTCTTTCCCGACAATATCATCAGAACTAGACCCATGGTTCGATGAAGTTAGTACAAAATTAAGACAATGGCATAATCTCTTCAATTTATGAAGGAGGAATACTGTAAGAGATGCAGAAGGTAAGCTGCGTCTATAAGGTATCATATTACTCACATACAATGGAGAACAATACCGTCAATTAAAAAATAATGTGATTACAATCTATGAAGCATGCTGATGACTTATTGTTTTGTTTCTTTTACTTTCCTTTTTTTTCTCGTTACGAAGATCTTTATCTCTACAAAGATACATTTATTCAAGTAGAAGTTCAGTCTGAATGTAACAAGATACATGAGCATTGGGCCAGTTCAGCATCGCTTCTTTACATTAAGTTTAACAATAAATTCTATTCCACTTAACACAAGGAAATAATCTAGACCACCTTCAAATATAGACTATCGCACTTAAAACAAGGAATACATCTGGACCACCTCCTCAAATATCTCACAAAAAAACTTAACTGCTTGTTAAAAATGTTAACGAATATAAACCATTAGGATGATAAAATCTACATATATGTATTAGCAACATTAAATCCACGTGGAAACTATTGTTATGGGAAATGACTGTCAAAATAGCCCTTCTTACAATCCTTTCCGATTAACAATGTTAAATTCGCTGACTAGCAACTGTTACCAATAGTTGTATTACCTATTTCATTTCCATGTCCCCATTAACTGATTCTTAAATCCAAAACGTCCCCTTTCACTTTCACGTATTAACTTTGGTCCTCAAAACGCCAACTATTTCGACATTTGTTGTATTTCTAATAAACGTATTATTTGAATGTTCAAACTTCAAATCTTCGTCTCCTGGCATAGATGGAACAATTGAAACTCTTTTAACACAACATTAGACACAAAATTTGTCGCAACCGAAAATAGTATTACTGCATAAACACAAACTAAAATCATTTCTGAATTCCATCAGGCAAAAGATTTATTGAGACATGTCACAACTGAAGCAGGTGTCCTTACTCATTAAATTACACCCTTACCACAAGGTGCATTATAAAGAAAAGAGCAAGATTTCGAACGAAGTACACTAAGCCATGACAAATTGGTATTTATCGTGCAATTTAACATGAAATACTAGATTTACAAATGTGTGCTATTCTTTACTCGAAATTAATCGCGATAGCCCACCACCAGATCATTTAAAGTACACCTTTCTTATTATTAACTTTGTCTTACGGAGCTTAAACCGAACCAGAGAGAGATACAGTTTTAACATTTCTAATCAAGTCATATTCATGTCGCCACGAATCGATATGTAATTTATCTGATGATAAGTCATGAAGTTAACGATAAGTTATCAAGTTCGAACATTTCTACGAAGAGACATTCCACCTAGGTACAATCCAATGGTAACAGTTTACTTGAAATATTTCTAAACGGTTTATTGAGTAATCTCACGCTGGTCGCAGGTGTTCTTAGCAACGAAAGAATGTGATTACAATGGGATCAAATATCGTTATCACAAATAGAATCAGAAGTACATGAATAAATTACAGTTTCAGCTTCAGCGACATGGAAAATTGTCATTCGTCTTGAAATGTATCTTCTAGGTTCCAATATATGATATTCTTCGTTTATCTCTCGAAACAAATCGATAAATCATAAGGATGGTCACAGCACACTCCACATTATTCTAGTCAAAAGGGAGATGAATACAACTTTTATTTCGGAGGGACATATTATGTGCATGTGTGTTGATTTTAACACACCGAGTACATGGTAACTTTCCAGTCCAATAAAAAAACACCAATACTCCAGATAGATACCGTTAGCTCGTCGCCCAAACAATGGGATATAACATGGACATTCAAGTGTTACACCATAAATTTAACTTGATATTTTCAAATTATTTCGTGCGTTTACATTTCTCGGAGTTCGTCGTGGAACGTAATACCACCTCCATACTCTTTCCTGAACTATACAGTCTAATGATATAATAAAACCGGGTGGCTAAGATCCCATTTGTGAACGGTGTTTGTTTGGGCTATGCCTTTTTCGTAACTAGTCCCTGTACATCAGGATCGATTGACAATTTGCGACATCGGATTATTAAACCACGTTTTCGGGACAATATGTTGCCGTGTGATATACGAGACAAAAACAAGGACTTGAGGCGGTGAACGAGGAATCATATTTGAGAACGGATGTTGTATTGTTCGTGCCTGTTTCTGTTGTATTAGAAATTAAAATAATATTTGAACTTAACCACAAAATAAGTGATTAACTTTTTATGACCTAAGATTATTCTTATCTAAACTGGCTCCTAGATAAATTATTTCAGATAAAACATTTCAATGCTACTACTTATCACATACATATCGATGCAAATACGCAATATATTTTCTCTACAGATTTGAAGCGAGATCACTCGTAGTAACGATGTTCTGACAACTAGCATATGTCACGAAATGTTGCCTTAAATATTATGTCAAAGTTTTGGTACAGTTCAACGTCTTTCCCAGTACACTGTTTTGCACAAATTGAACTCTCTACAAACCAAATATGGAGGAAATTTTGTCAGCTTGAAAATATGCTACTCGTCATAAAATGTACACTTATTTGATATAAAATAAAGACATTGCCTTACAATGAATCTAAGTTATTTCAAACAATGATATGTGTGTATTTATAAATGGCATTGATAAATCAGTTTAATGTGTCATATGTAATGATAGGAATACTATTTTAGTTCATAGAAAGTACCAGTTAATATACGCAAACCTGTCTTGTCATAATGCCAAACGCAATCTTCTTACGCTGTATTAGTGCCACTCACACTTTTAGAAAGACGGACTGATTTTATGGTATTGTGTTTTGTTCTTTCTTGGGATTGTGACGTGATTTCCGGATACAAAGCTAACAAATCTGAAAGATAAAGCTATTCTATTCCATAAGATTTGTTGTTTCACATGTTTATTGTTTTCCCTAATTGTCTTTATTTCTGCAGCTACAAAATATCTTGCTCATAAGAGGCTTAAATCGTCTTTCGCGCTTCATGAAAACATTTCACTTACCTTTTGCGTTTTGTTTAATCAGACAAGCTAAAAAAAAAAGGTGATTTCCTTGATTTTTCTTCGAGAAGAATTGCAATACCTGGGTATCGATAAGTATTTGACATCCCACCGCGAATGTTGAATATCAAATACATTGTTTTGTTATAATCATTATTATTCTATTTACAGACCGGAAATAATTTAATAATTTTGATAGTATACAGAGTCAAATGATCGATGAGATGTAAAGTAGCAGGGTTCCAGTGCGCATTTGACATCATTATTCGTTTACTATACATTTCATTGTTCTTAACTCTGCGCGATTCAGTAAGTTTTCCCAGTTCAGGTTGACATCGAATCCATTGCTCTGTAACATATCTTTAACGTCTTACAGGACATTTACTTGGTGGGATTGAATATTAGCTGTTGGCGTGTTCGAGATCCATTATTTTTTATGTTTGTTCTAAAGATAAGGGTGGGCGGTTGGAGGGAGTTTCCTATTGCCTTGGTGCTCTCAGACCTAAGGGGCAACACGAAGCCGATCTGACGTCCTGTTATGTCCTGTATATATTGTCATTGTTTGTTGCCAGTGGTGTCGGGGGTGGTTTCCTTCATCCATTTGGCTGGCACGCCGTTATATGAGTGAAATAGCCTTAAGTACGGCGTAAACCCCCAAATAAACAAACAAACAATTATAAAGGTAAGTTTTTTTCTTCGTAGGTATGGTTGTTGAACTCAAATGACGGCGTACCAGCTTAGTTGGTGAAGGAAACCACCCTAACTCACACTGGACACAAACATGAGATAAGACTATAACGAGATGCATAAACTAGTGCAATGCGTCAACGTGTGGAATCCAAAGTGATTGATTGATTTATTTGTGTGCTGAATAAGCCGTATTCAGCGATATAACAGCTACTTTGTGGCCTGAACATTTAACAATTTTTATATATCATATAGGTTAGTCAATCATTGTCCAATCCCCAGCACCAGAGGTCATATATTAAAACGAGAAACGAAACAAACATTAAAGGACAGACATTAGTATAAAAACAAATGTTTTGTCACGGAACAAAACATCTTTATTCTACATGAAAACATTGAACATATTTACATGAAAGACGCCGCAAAAATATCGGGTTCCTGTTCCCCTTTGTAGCCCAACAGCACCAGGGCAACAGGACCTTCCGCCAAACACCCGTCATTAAATTGTTTGAACGAATTAAACTATCAACCAATCAAACACATAGTGGTCGAAGATTTCTTACAACAACAACATGAAAGACCAGGCGATATTTTGTCACTTAAAGATGGTTACGGAAGAGAAAGCTAGCAAAACAGGACAATTGCAGACGTATTCAGGAATGTACATACAGGGGTGGACTGTTTGTTGTTTGTGGCAAAATAAAAATTGTGATGATAAAATAAGGATGGAAAATAGAGTGTGATGATTAATTAGAGAAGAATAAACCAGTGCCTCTTGTGTGTAATAAATAAGGCGATATCTGGCCAGTAAATATTAGGCCTTGTCTGGATTACATTATCCGCTCCCTTCTATTGATTAAACATTATTCCTGACAAATGTATACTTCTAACCTCTAATTAAACAGATGTTTTAGACTTACCTCAATATTTTTCCCAGACGGAGATTTTCCCCTCCATCGATCTAAGTTCTGTTTTATTCTTTCAAGACCGATATCCTCGGGCCAATCTGCTTCTGCCTTCTTGTCATAAAATAAACCAATATGTACCGATGATAGTGCGTTTATTGACGCTTTTGTATGGTGATAAATGAACGAAGAATAAATCCGTGTCTCTTATATGTGATAAATAACGTTATGTCTGACCTGTAAATATTCGATCTCGTTCCAGGCTACCTTAACTGATCTGTTTTTACGTTATTCATGACAAATTAATGGTCCTATCATGTAGCTTTACAGGTTGGTTTTTAAGTTCTCTAAACATTCTACCCAGACGAAGATCATCATATCAATCAAGCTTTGTCTGAGTAGTGATTTTCTTTTTGTCTGAATCGATACCTTTCTCACTTGGGTTAAACTACCTCTGAAACTCTTGTCATAAACCGGCTATTATATTATTACAGGCTTTACTGTTTTCTAGCTTGTAGTAGACATAAAAAAATCCAACAAGTTGTAACAAATTTGGTTAACGTTTGACCGTCATTATGGCTGCTACTGTTGACCCTGTACCAGTTACGAACATGACCCAAAACTTGAAATTAAAACAAGCGCGGTTGTCTTGGTGTTAGTGTAAACACAGACACGAATGTCTAATTACTGTTTCGTTCGCCTTGACAGGAACATATTATTTATATTCAATGAACCTAAAAGCAATCTATTCTACGCACAAAATAGAGAAACTTCTTAACTAAAATCAGCAATTAAAACCTTGTATACTGTTTGAATTACTTCATTTTGACTGGAGAACAAATAACACATTGGGGACGTCTCTTTAATTGCAGACTTGTCTTGAACACTGACATTTGCTGTATATGAATTGAACTAAATTTCATTTGAAAATAATCCAGTTTAAATTTACAAAGTGATTGTCTTTGTGTAACTATATTGCTACGTGTAATGATGAGTGCATTACGCGAGTAAAGAAACGAAAAATTACTCGACTTGGTCGGCATTTGATTTACGGTCTCGGGCCGGTCGTTTTATTCACTAAACCAAGTAAAGCTTCTTTTATAACTATTGTTCGTTTGAAAGACTGTCGTGCGACTTTGATATGTGATTATACCCATTATGAAATTCATCACATGTGATGCTCGTCCAAGAAGACGTTGCAGTAATGGTCATTTAACACTATAGTACGACGTAGATGTATTGGGCTTTTATGTCGGTAAGTGAACGTTAAGTTAGAGAAAGATGATTCTTTATCTGAAGGTCTTAAGAACGTCGGATGTGTCAGGAGTATACAGTGATCTATTGATTGCAGATGGTTACATTCCTTTCACAAAAGCCCTTAATCAGAGTTAAGTTAAGTTAGAGAAAGATGATTCTTTATATGAAGGCGTTAAGAACGTCAGAGCGTGTAAACAGTGATTCCTGGATTGTAGATGACTATACTCATTACACAAAGGCCTTAACTCAGAGTGAAGAAAGGTAATCAAAATAGGCATTTGATACAAGAATAACATCAACACAATAGGTCAGATAGCTCAGTCATCCTTGTTCCCAATCACCTATCTCCGGTATTGAATGGCTATTTTTCAGGCCATTTGCGTAATATTTGGCGCCGGAGCCAAAATTTGCATCTTATCCTATATGACATCAGGTGCATACCATATCAATTAAAATCAACATCGAGCAGGTGATAGCAAAGAAAATAGGAAAACAAAATGGAACTATTTTTCATAACACTATGTCCGATGAACCAGTTACAACTAAAGACGGGTCAGTGGCCTAGCTTTGCAGTTCATTAACGCATTCAAAATGCCTAGTCATTACATACAAGGCCAATAACTACAGTGAATTAAGTTTGACCGTTTTATACAAATGTTAGCTGAGTGTTCCAGATGGCACGCATTTATTGCTGGAGATTCGGTGTCTGATTGATGGTTGTTGGTTCGGTTCCAGCACGGGTTTGAACTAGTATATGTTCTTCCTAAGCGATTTATTCAAAATAGCACAAATACTACGTTGTTTTTATAACTGACTGATATTCTGCCACCCAAAATACGTTAAACTTTTTATTTTCTTGATATGGGTAAAAAAAAGATTATTAGTTCATAAAGTGATATTCATTCTTCTTAAATAATTTGGATTTCCGACTAATTTCATCGGTGTAACAGTGTATGCCTAGAAACGAGTTAATTGCATTGTGGAAGCTGGTATTTAAAATTGTTTATATTGCGTCCCACCTAAAGGGGAATGAAACTAAGAAGCGAAGATAAACATTGAATCGAGCGTGGATATTCTATCTAATAATGTTAATTTGGAATTTTTCCATTTTTTGTTTTATGGTTTATACTTGTTAGTGAAAGTCAGCTTGTCAATTAAAGTGAAAACATACTGTGAGAGCAGGGCTTCAACGTTAAATGAAAAATCGACGTTAACTGAAAAAATATAATTTAACGTCGGAACCCTGGGAGGACTTTTTTCATTTAACGTCAATTTCAGGCATTCCAAATTTTTGGCCTGAGATAAATTAAAAGTGGTCAGAGAACATCCCCCATTGATAACCCGATATCTCCCCCCCCTCGGCAAACAGCTCGACAAAAATATTTCCACCTCGTCTGCTAACAGGTGGCAGCAGATTTCTAAAATATATTTATTTACTGGTTGGAAGTCTTGCGGGTCTTTTTATGCATACAGTCGCGTATCCATTGGTACAGTTTTTCCTTTTCTGGCTGGTTAGGCACTCTCTTATTTTTAAATTTTAATGTTCTTCACATTCGGGGAAAAATGTATCTCACTTCTGAGATTTTACATTATTTTTTGCGGGTGGTTGGCGGGAGCTAAGACGCGTCGTACCAACCCCAATTTAATATGTTGTGCACATGCCACTGACACTAGACCAATTCTTCATTGTGTATGTTGTGCACCACTCCATGGAGAAGAACGTAGGCCTACATTGTTTGTGTTATCTGGAAACAAACCACGAATCTACCAGCTATGATGCGCCTTTGTCTCGTTCTAGTCAGTATTATCCTTAGAATAATATTAGGCAAATAACGTCTACTTTTTCGACGCCATCAACCAATTGTCTGGTTTTGAACTTGGAAAGCATGCTCATCTCTTGAAAAATCTTCGGGGACTTATATAATAACTATATATATTTATATGGCAACTAATATGTATTATTTTACAAAAGTAGCCAATTTATTTATACAGTTAACTGACAAACATACATATGCAAAGTATTAGATATAAATGCAAATTTTATAACTTGCCATGCATAATGCTGTAGAGCGATGACATGCTTGCTGAAATATGGAGGTGATTAAGGTACGATTCACAAGTGCGTGTAGGTTGATCTAGAAGTGATCTGGAAGGCCACCACGGTTATGTTGGTTGGCTGGAGGAGCAGATTGGCAGATGTTTTCTGGTGAGATGACCGTTACATTTGGCCACCAGGTGGCGCTACCTGTCGACGGCCATGAACGCAACACAATCCTCAACGACATACACATGTTTATTGTCACATGGAATATAATATCCAAGTTTGACTATAATCCGATGAGGTGGATTGATGATTAACTTGGTGCATGTTAAACGCCATGCGCGGGGGGTATTTCACCTTCATGTATATGACGGTGGTGTTTCATAACAGTAAAAAACCAACGCAACCAAAACTTGGGAATGTGTAATAAGATATTGGACATTTAATGTTCCTACAGTAACATGAGAGTGGGTGAGTGAGTATGGATGCTCAAAATATACTGCCCTCAGAGGGTTAATCCGATAAGCTGTTTTCAAGTTAATGCCTCGAAGAAAAATTTAGGCTTGGCCATAAGGTGGCGCCACCGGTAGTCATGAACATCCTGACACATGGAATACAATCTCTACCAGAGTTGTTGTTTGTGTTAGACCCTGTAAACTCCTCGGGAGCTGTATAAGATTCTTGTAAAATATCCATAACAAACGGCCATGCTTTAAATCTATTAAATCATTCGGTTTCAAGGTACAATTGTTCTCCGATAAAATTTTCTTTGAATGGCATCAAATTCGTGCAAAAAGTTCAATTTTAAAGGCAAACTATTTACTTCCGTATCAACGTTTTCTGTTGTTTTTCTTTCATTCGGTAAATTCCAGTCAGATATCAATTCGCCGGCATAGGCAATTTCATGCTAATCGGGGCTACTTTCCCAGCCTTTGACAGACTCTAAAGGAGGGGGGCACGAACACTCAAGAGATTACATAGGATAGCTAAACCAAGTTTCACTTGAACCAGTTTTCATGTTAAAGTCTGGAAACCAAACTTAAGAAATGGCCACCAGTTTGCGCTACAATTAGGCGAACACATACACAAAACACAATCCAAGGCGGCATATTATGCAATGGAACAATCTTACGAAATTTTATCAGAATCAGATAAGAGATTTGTAAGTTAATGCCCGGACTCAAATCTCGGACGGACGGACAAGGTGAATTAAATATGCCCCCCCCCCCCCCCCCCTAGCAATATATATATTATTTATTGATTAGTTAGAACCGTAACCCATTTATCTAGGAGAAGAGGTGGGATAGGTGTCCTGTCTGGGGATATGTCATGAAGGCAAATATCGTGTGTGTATTGGGAGGGGATGTCTTTCGCTGGGTTTCCCATGACATGGTGACTTAAAATCATTCCAGTTTATAATCAATAACGTATTTCCATTTTTTTATTATATCGAACGGCAATAAGTTCATCACGGTAGAAACAAGTGGAGCAAATTTTTTTTTTCCCCCCGCATCCGCAATTCGTTTACCGCATGGTGGTTCAGAGAATAAACAAATATAGCTCTGCTGGATTTGATATCACAAAGACGCGTGTGGTCCGACCAATGAAAACACGACAAAACACTGGCTTGAATAAAAGTTGTTCACGTGACTTGGAGCATGCCGTGGCCCGCAAGGAAAAACTCTGTACCAGTGGAAACGGAGCTTACATGTTTGTGGAAAGACCGACAAGGCAACCAGTACATAAATATATTTAAAACATCTGCCGATATATTTTCGCGCGGTTTGCACATTAGATGGAAATAGTTGTGCCGCGAAGTTCGCCGAATGCGCTAACCCAAGCGGTAACAAAAAAAAAAAAACCCCAAAAAACACACACATAACTGGGAACAATGCCTTGGTGGAGCAAATCTGCTGCGGTGGAGATTTTTAACGGGCAAATCCAATACGGTGGGGATATCGGGTTATCAATAGGGGATGTTCTCTTATCATTTTTCATATATCACAGGTACAAAAATTTGAAATGCATGAAATTGACGCTAAACAAAAAAATATATATATTTTAGCGTAGCAAACATACGAAAAATGAATTTGTTTTTCTTTTAGCGTCAAAGTTTGACGTTAAATAATAATAAAAAAATCATTTAGCGTCTAAGTCCTCCGAGGGTTCAACGTTCAATTAATTTTGTTCATTTATCGTCGATTTTTCATTTAGCGTGGCAACACAGCATTACAAAGGAATTTAGACAGGAGATTTAAAAAAAAAAGATGTATAGCAGCAAAGCGCTCAGTCTGGAGGCACCCCATGCTCTCCTACACAAAGTCTAGTTCGATGTAATGTTTTTTTTTTATGTTATAAACTAAGGTGTATGAAGAAAACCACCTTCGGCGCTTCAGCTGATTCAGATGGACGGAATCTATGACTACAAATCGAAGACGAAATGGGGAAAAATTCATACTGAACGTCGGTTAGCTGTGGGATGATGTACTTTGACATTCCCAATGCGCGTTCCGGTGACTCAAGGATGTCAGGAGACTGGCATACCTTTAAACCAATCCTACAAACTGAGCTCGGGTCTTCTGGTTAGCCGGTTCAACATCTACTAGTAAGGAATCAATAACATTCAGCTTGTTTCCACTGCTTTATATTGCCTGGAGTTAAATAATAAACAGCTTCCTGATCAATAGCGTTTCTCTTCCTGCAAGGCGCTGATGCGTAGATGGAAACAGTCGTTCACCAATATCCATTCACTTCTACCCAGTTAATTAGCACGTGACCTGCGATTGCAGTTGTGACGTTAACCAATATTATGCCTGGGGGGGGGATATTACATCCAAATGCACAAAGTGTTCATTTACGTAACGATTG
>JAUELC010199493.1:0-25577 GCA_031471745.1 Cryptochiton stelleri | reverse complement strand
AAACAATGACAAGATACAAGACAATCACAAGACATAACAGGACGCCACAACAGCTTCTTGTTTCCCCTTCGCTCCGAGAGCACCAGGGCAACACAAAGCTCCCTCTAACCGCCCACGCCTTTATTTTGTAATCAGAGCTTAATTTATTTGAAGAACAAACCTGGGAAATGATCATATATATGGACACCATTAAATATCCTCATCATTGTCATCATGCTATATCGTTCCCATAGAAGACAAAGGAAAACATGACAACAAAGTCCTTGATTTATATGTGAAAACAAAGCAATTAGATACCTAATGAATATTCAGATGTACCTTTGTCATAACACTGTAGTATGACCACAGGAATTCTTCAAGACAAAGAAAAAGGTAACTTTGTAATGTAATGTAATTATACCATATAGTGTGATTTGTTTAGTAGTTACCTTGCATGTGTCATAAAAAATGTGAAGGAAATTACTTGTAATTTGCAATAATAACATCAAAGAGTATATTTAAATAAAGACAACAGCTTCTTGCAAGACTGTAAAAAGCCACACATTTATTGGAGAAACTTAAGTAGTGAAATTCCTGAATGGATCTAATGCACACATATTAATTAATAATTAGTTTCTAACCTCAGCCAACGCCCGGCCAACACCCCACCAAGTATTATTTTCAGCACTTCAGATGAGATATATATAACTTTTAGTTTGTAAACTAGATATACACATGTTCCCAATATACTGGAGTAAATACCTAACTTTCTAATTCTGTGTTTTACTGTATAAATATTGTATACATGTATGGACCAGGCAGGCATCAACACATGTGTCTGTGTAGATAACAAACATATGTAAACTATCCATGCACGGACACTCAGTAGGCCCATACAGCTTATTCCTGTGTAATAACCAAAATGAATTGGTCAGAATACACCAGAAAGTCTTTCACATTTACAGTTGCTGATCAAGTTTTCTGTGAGTGGGAGGGTCTGTGATGACTGATCTGTGCGATTACAGTATCCCTATAGTTTATTTTGTAAATTATAAGAAAAAAATACAGTAAATTACAAGAATTTATATAATCTTTAGAAATATAATTAGAAACTAAATACAATTCAATACTGTAAACAATGACAGAAAGCTCTGAACAAATGATAAAGAGAAAAACGGCTCAGGAATTAACAGTGACAATGATAGAGAGAAAGATAGACAGACTAGGAAATATCCAATCCTGTTAATAAACTAGTTGACAAATGACAATAGATCTTTTTTAAAATCGAATCGAATCAACATATTTATTGGGCGATGTGAAGAGATTGTGGAAACTTAAGGGATCAGGCTGTGTAATATTTGTTAACTATTTGCATATCACTCATCAGCAAGTTTGGGACAAATCTGATTTTGATACCCCAGAGAGGAGCAATTAATCTGTGGTAGAATGGGTGGGACTTTCTGGTGGTGAAATCCTTGGACACTGATGTATGGCCAGGAGACCAAGGGCATTTCCTTTCCAGACCAGGCTTTTTATCACACCAACCTTCATGTACTTGATCAACATGCCAATGAAAAAAAAAGCTTTCACTCTATTTTGTATTAGACAGGGCTTTACAAGTGCATTGTTAGTTACATTTTTTTCTTTCTTAGTTCCAGTTGATATATTAGTGGTATGTGACCACATTGAGTACTGTAATCACCTTAATATTTACATTCTGCTTCTGGACTTTCAAATCTAGAATAGAAATCATTGTAGAGTATTACTACTTATATAACTTTTGACATTAATAGCAACTTACAAAACCTATATGGTGTTATAATTTCAGAAGAGTAAGGAAATCCACTCAGAAGAAACTCTCACAAAACAGATTACTTTAGTCCACATGGATTCATATAAAATGGAATTTGTTATTGTTACCCCATGACATACAGGGTACCAGCCTTGGTCAGTTGGTTGATCATGTTCTTCTTCATAATTTTATCCCCAAGTTAAATAATAAAGCTACTACTCCTGTGCCTATTCTAATCCAAACTGCATATTAGCTTAACAAAGCCCTAGTTTTAATTTAAAACATCTGTACACCCCATGATGTCTGGTAAGTTGCCTGGAGATGATGTTTGATTCATTTATTTCTACCCATGTTATCAGGTGATTTATTGTTTGTGTCAGGCATCCATCCAACAAATCTTATAATGATCCAGCTCTGAGGACAAAGATCTCAAATTTGTACTGAAAGCTCATTTAAGACACCTTTATAAAAGGAAAACAACATTTTACTGACAAACTACATACATGTAAGTACTTTATTCTGTTGCACTCAATGGCTCCTGTCAAATAACTCACATGTATATTTTTGTAAGTCAATTCTTTAAATATGAGTGTTGTTGAAAGGCATTTTAATGAGAGCTCATAGGTCTCCTGTCATTGTGCTGTATACAAGAAAACTGAGGGCACACACATGTCATTACAAAGAAACTATCAGAAGACATAAATAACATGTCAAGTGGAGTAGAATATGTGTAAGTGTCTTCTGCTCTGTGCTGATCCGTATTATCTATTTAAAAGGATGATGTCTCAATTGAGTTTTGCCTGTCAATGATGTGCAGCACTTTCAGGCATTTGTGTGTCTTGAGAACTTTGGACATTGAGCGTTACTGTTGTAATAAATAAACGAGGAGTGACCAGATGCGTGGTTCGATGGATGAATTATTATTTAAATGCATTTACTATAAAGAAGTTCTCCTGACAATTTTATTAAAACATATACACAAATAAATACAATGCGGAATTGATCCACCCCAGAAGTAGGATTTTTTTGTGGACATCTTTATTATTGATGACATTATTAAATTGAAATAATTATTACTAAAAGTGGAGATGTCAGAGCAATTTTGAAAGGAAAGACATGAGAATTTGAGCTGAATTTAAATGTAGTTATTTTAATATCTGTCCAGTGCTCCTGATCAGAACTCCGCATGTTATTGACTGAAGTTATATTTTTTTCTGATTTTGTTAGAATTCAAACATTTCCAATCTAACTGGCTTGGGACAATGACAATAACTTGCCCTAAAGTTGAAAGGTTAATCAGTTGTCCAGGCAATTTGACAACAATTATCAACTCTGTATTTTTATGGCTTGTTCATCTTTTTCTCTGATGCCTAATAATAATAAAAGAAAAACAAGTGAGATTTTCGTAATAAAAAAGCTAATGAAGTCAGAGTAGTGTAATTGAGGCTAACAAAAGAAGAGTGACTTGGGAGGCAGTCTGTGTCACCTTGTGAATAGGAAAGCTGTAGAATTTAGAAAGTGTTTTGTTTAACTTCGGAGCTGTGAGATCATTTATCAACAAATAAACACTATCTTTAATGCAGCTGTTTTTAATTTACCGAGAGCGTCTGCCTTGTTAAGTCTTGATTCTGATAAAGTGACTTGAGTTTGGGTTTAACTATGTAGGCCCAACTAGCTGTATATAGCCTGAGGAATCTGTTAAGATAGATTATTGAGGGGGGCCTTTTCTGTGCGCCCTAATGACGCCTGATTTGAACTGCCCTCTCAGGAGTGCTCTCCACTGTGTGCTCATTTTGTATGTTTAGTTTCTGGTTCATCAATAGATTTCAGAGGCTCCTTATTGCTGGTTTTATCCTGGGCCCCGATGCCTGCAGGGGGAAGCCTTAATGTATCCTAGATAATGGGCACAGATCGTTATTTGATTACTGTGATAAGTGGAACTGCCGCTCACTCCAATTCCAGTCTTCAACATGACAGCAGCCAAGGAAGTGCCATTTTGTGTCGCCGATCCTCTGTTAGAAGTCTGAACTATAGGACGGAAGTTCACAAATAAAAATATTATGTCGCCCCACTATGGGGGATTATTGACTAATATTGCCGTAAAGACTTTCTACTGTAACTCACAAAGCACTCTGTGAAATTAAAAAAAATATAAAAAAGGTTGTTCAGTACGATTCTTTCGTTGCCTTTTGTATTGTGTTTTGTAATGCTATGATTAGGTGATGAATACTGAAAGCATTGCAACTTGAGTAACATTCATTCGCCATCAAAGTTCATTAAAAGTTAAATGGTTGCTGTATAGGGGATTTGTAAACAGAATTACGCATGCTTAATGCACACGCTGTGGTGTCCCTTGTTTAGTAATCGTTTTAGACTTAACTGAGGTGTGTTTGTATTGCGGATTAGTTTGGTTCAATGATTGATTTTGTCTGAATAGACACTGTGAAATGTAAGGTCTTAGCATGTTCTATTGCAATTACCAGCATAGTAGGAAGTGCAGACATGTACACGGTAAACACGTAAATAGGCATGTTTTCTCATAGTGGGTAAACTTTTATTCTATGTTTAGGTTTTATCAATCTGTCCACCATATTTGCTGGCGTTATGTTTTGTTTGTTCTGTGTCTTTGAAGTAAGGATGGTCATGTCTGAACTAGAGAGGTAATTTAATTCTTAGGAACAGTCACACATTGACCAATCACAGATTACACAGCAAACTCATCGACCAATCAGGTCATGGTTGTTGATGACATTGAGATCGATGACTTCTGGTTTTGGCGGTGTAATGAAGATGAGGCGATGGTAATAGGCCTGTCCGTACACACTCCCTTCCTTTACTCTCTCTTCTCCTTGATACAGACTCTTTGTCAATAATTTCTGATAAAAACAAGGCTAAAGCAAGCTGACCAAGTCCTGATCAAATACGCATGTATGTTGGATCAATAGAAAGGTAAACTGGAAAGTGTGTTTCAATCAGACATTGCTCATTGTTTTCATCACAGCACATTAAATGTAACGCCTTTCAGAGCCAGCTCCAAGGAAGAACAACGCACATAAATCAATGGAGCCCATCAGAGAACGCGGCTAGATAGCCAGTATTTAACAAGACTTGTGTCAGGGAAATGGATTCCCTTCATCGCTTCAACTGCTACAATTTGATTCAATATGGCCAGCAAAATTCATTACCACCACCCAATTTCGCGTGGGTCGTAAAAATTCGCACTTAACTTCTGCTTATGTCACAAGACTTCCAACGGTTTCCCTATTGTATGTGTGAGCCATGAACTTCTAATACATTTACACAAATGTTTTCATTGACATTCGATGAAATCTACTTTAATTTTTTTTATTTAAATTGTCGTGATTCCTGTGGTCTTCTCAATGCTGCTTTTTCATTCTTCTTTCTTTCGATCTTTATGTCATGGGAAAATACATTACAGAATAATCCTCAAAGAAATTCAACTCCCTGCTAAGGTCTTAGATTTGGCTGATTAAATGTGATTTTTTCCGCTGATTAAAAAGCTTGTAGCATGCCGGCTGAAGATTTGTGACATTTGATTTTGTTCGTGGACTAAGTGACAGCTTGTTGGGCTCAGGACAGGGGCTTGTCACTGATTTAGGAAAGTAATTGATTTCTATGTGATAAGATGTGGTAATGAAACACCCCCCACGGTTGTAATATTGAACTCATTGATGTTGTCGCTGTGACGTGTCTTTGTCTTGTCACTAGGGTTCTGGACACACTGTCTGGCTCTCTTGCACACTGGCCCAAATATCTATACAATGGATTTAGAAAAATTGATTTGTATCTCCATGTACATTCTGATTGTCACCTAAAATGTGTACCACAGACTGTCTAAACACAACTGTTTTATGATTCTAATCTCTAATATTTCATTTCCCCAAAGGCAGTCACTCAAATACTTGTGTGCAGCAATCACATTCCTTTTTTTTGTTTTTGAAACATTGAAAATTTCAATCTCAAGATGGCATGCCACCCTCTGTGCACAGTAACGTTTTAATCCTCATCGGTGAATACCTCGTTAAAATCAAATTTTGAACACAAAATTGACATGTTGTTCTTCATTCATTAAATATGATCTCAAACCCAGAACATTGAGCGTTTCAAAATAAGTACACTAAGGGGTAGAAATGTTGAAATATTTAGGTGGGTATTTTTACAACTTTGTTATGGGAGGAATTGTACAGGACGAAGACTTAGTTTGAGTTACTAGTTTGAGCCCTGATTTGAACATTGATACTTGTTTTTATATTTTATGTCCAAAAAATTTAGAAAATAAAAACAATTAAGTTTTATTGGTTTTAACTTCTTACTTATGAGAGAAACATTTTCTCTCATGTTTCTCTCATATAGTTTACCACCCTTTCATTCTCTGCTCCAAAATGTTTTAATACAACTGTTTTATGGCTCTTGGCTGAAGATTTTCTGCCACTCAGGATAGCTTTCTAACCTAGTACCCCAAAATAGTGTAGAGCCCTATCTACTTGACCTTGGAACGCAAGCATCTCCCAGTGGTCAGGTAACATAAATTATAACATTTTGAGGAGTAGTTTAGGAAAGTGGTAAGTGGTTTCTGTTTGCTGTTAAAATTCTTATAAACAGGGAAAGGAAATGTTGGAATAAATTTCAAAGGAAACTTCAGTTTTGTTTAGAGCCCACCTTATGGCTGTCACCACCAGGAGGTATTTATGACTGTTCTTGTTTAGGTGTGAGTTTGAATAGTGTGTGGTGGTTGCTGGGGCCCAGTCTTTGGTCTGGGCTGGCATGGGTTAATGGTTGAAAAAGGTTATTTTTTCTGGGGAACAGTAAAAGGCCTTTGGTTAAACAAGGAAAGCAGATACAATTTGCAGTGACATCTAAATAAGTTATAAAGAACAAAATAAAGCAAGAATTGTAAGAATTAAAAGTGCTCCTCTTTTATTACTCTAAATCACCTCACATGTCAACCATAACATTACTACTTTGGAAGCTATGCAAAGGACTTGTAAATAACATCTAGGAACCAGATTTTTACAGAAAACATAAATATGTTTGTTTACATGCAGTAATATTTTCACAACTTGCAATAAGATGACAGTGATTTGTAGTTGAAATTTTCCGGACATACATGAATACAAAGTTACTGCGATTTTGATGAAAAGCAGAAATTTTGGATTTTCTCTTAGCCTTTCAGTTTTTGCATTACTTACTTTACCGAGCACTTCTGAGCACTTCATAATGGGGTATTCTCTTAATTATATTCTGCACTCAATAGGAAAAAGTTGTACAGAACAAGCACATCTCCATTGTATTATTGTACTTTGTGGAGA
The DNA here is from genome assembly GCA_031471745.1 of Cryptochiton stelleri. Lineage (NCBI taxonomy): Eukaryota > Metazoa > Mollusca > Polyplacophora > Chitonida > Mopaliidae > Cryptochiton > Cryptochiton stelleri. The sequence continues at coordinate 18,476 of JAUELC010199493.1, read as the reverse complement.
TATTTACCTGCATTCAAAGATGACATGAATGGAATACACAGGTGGGTTGTTTTCCAATCAACTTTTACATCATCTCACAAGACTCCCTGCTGATTATCACAAAGGCTATAGATTTGTCTTACAAAATTGAAATACATTTTCCTTTTTGGTCAAACTTTACACACAACAAGTACAACAGCAGACTGGGCATTATGACTGGTGACCTGTGTTCAGTTCCTGGTCATTTATAATTAGTTTTTACTCACTTAAATACTGTAAATCACCTTAAAATTTTTAGTGTTGAAAGTATTATAACATATAAACAAACAAATTTAAGTTTTATCTAAAATCCTGATTCTCCCTAACTGCAAACTTGTCAACTGACTCCCAAATATTTTTTCCAAGTCCTGTAAAAAGCTTCCAGTGGTTCTTTTATGGTCAAAATTTTAGGTGATAATTGTACACATATCATGTGTAATGAATGTGTATGTCATAGACTTCAATCAGATGTATTAAGAAAACTACATAAAGAAACCTCATATAGTTGCTCAGAGCCTCTGTGGATACATGCATGTATCAGTACATAGCTCTTGAACAAAGACCATGAAGTAACAGATGCACTATTAAGTTTTTTGCAGCGTTAGCAAAACGGCATGCGTGTTATGGGGTATATTTGGAACACTTTGTACAACTCTATGTTACTCTTCATTGCATGGTCTTCTCTTATTTCTAGACAACACAGTCCATTCTTTTAGCATTCTCAGACAACAGACAGATCAGTTTTCATTCTTCTTCATCTCTGTCTATACTGAATCCTCCTCCGAGAGTTGCTCATCTACACTGTTACTATTCTCGCCAGAGAAACGTGGTTAATGATTTGTCCAGATACATTGTCTAACCACAAAGTCATTTAGACTTTATCTAGTGTGATTTACGATGACGCACAGGTGCATTGTCCATTGCCTTCACCTTGTTCTGCGTTTGTTAATAGTTCTCTAACCAAGAAGTAATTACTTCAAAGAGGGTTGGCAAACTCCAAGATACTTGTATATGTTGATGGTACATGTTGTCTTATGAGTTTTTGTTTTTGTCTGATGAGAATTACCTGATGGGATTAACTGAATACAAAAATGCAAGTTTCCCTCAGTAATTAAAATTTTCCTTCCATAATCTTAAAGGAGCTTAGAAAAAAGAGAGACATTGTACTGGCCAGGTATCTTTTGTCAATCATCACTTTGAAGAATGTCTCAAAAGTTGATTGTTTATATGTTTACAAACTGTTAAATCTCAACTGAATCAGTGGAAGATGATGCTGAATGGAAGCTAGGTGGTCTTGGTATTGACATAAGACTGGTGTGTACATATACAGGTTAGCATTATACAGACCAGCTAACAAAGGTTTGTTTCACTCAGGGAAAACTTTACAAATGAGAGGAGTATTATAAATGAAGACATCATTAACGAGAAATGTATTCTTGTGATTTGCTCTCTTAAGATGTCCTACCTACAATGTACATATTGAATAGGTGAAATTGTGGAGTCTGCATACTTTTTTTTCCTTCTTTTCACCTGCAACCTTAGTCATGTGATCAGTACAACAAAGTCATATAAGATCAGGGATTGACCAGAGAAGCAATTATGTTGCATTCATGTTCAACTTAAAGTTAGATCCTAATCCTATTGTGTATATCCTCTAGTAGTTTTAGTATTGGAAATGGATTAGAAACCTAAAGAAAGTGAAGGGAGAGGTTGACGACTGCCATGTACACCTGTATAGATTAGCTGATGGTTGTGTTCTAACATGAGTACTCTTATTGGGTTTGAGACTAAAAGAATGAAAAGACAAGTGCTGGTGTCTAGTACGTTGGCATCTTCCTCTGTTCACCTACATGTAGCTCACACCATAGAACATAGTAGCTCACACCATAGAACATACCAGAACAAACGAGAGACGTTCCCCTCTGCTCTTTATCTCTAATTATCTCCAGTATCCATCACCTGGAAAATAACCCCTCATTCACACAACTAGTGCTTTGATCTTTCTTCAGCATTTACAACAAAATGTTGTCCATCTACACATGAGGTAGTGTCTTTGAACTACAATACACATGATACACAATCTCTGTGGCTCCATTAAACTGTATACACCTTCATCTACTATTTATAACCTCTTCAGAAGCCTAATTATGTACTAGAAACAAGGACAATGTTTCATACCTAGTTTCACCTTATCAAGATTGCCAGCTGTATAGAGAAAGAGATACCATATGTATCTTTAAATCCTTAGGAAAATGTAGTTCCTGAAGCTCGATGTTATTTCGGAACCCTATCTGATCAAAATGTTGTATTTTTTAAAGATGAACCAAGTTTACCTTCCAAGACTATTTCTTGAAAGTGTTACTCTTTTCCTAAAGAATAAGAACAAAATGTGTATATATTATCTAACAAGATCTAAATATCACAAATTGCACTTTACTAATCAAAATACATGTACATATTTGATAAAAATGATTTTTACTTTTTTACTCTGAGAAAAAATAATGTTTGTGTTTGTTTCAAAAATATTAACTTTTACAAAGACTAATTTTAATAAAGTGATGGATGTCATTTGACCTCTAATACTGGGATTTCTGGTTGGTACATGTACATGGAATGCAGAAGTAAAAGTGCGATGATAATAGCAGATTTCAGATGTTTAGACAGTTTGGCTCCAAAGCCTCTGACGACTGTAGTATTCCTGACAAGTCATGTAGCTTGTATGAGTGTCCAACATGCGATATTAAGCTTAATGTTTGCAGTTTACTGGTGACTATGATCCAGGTTACGGTTCAGCCGTCTTTATGTGATTAGACCGTATGCTCTAATCTACTACACAATAGTGAAGATCTCTTCTCATACACACTCTTTCATCTCCCTTTTTATAAAGACAGATTTTATTGTCAACAGAACCCAATGTAAGGTCTAACTTCACACAATAACCCACCCAGTAACTCCCATTTATTACCCCTTTCAACATGGAAATCTTTTAGAAAGTTCTATCTTTTAATATACTAGGTTTAAAGCCAGCAAGAATTTTAATTGTGGGCTCTTTGACACTTTCTTTCTTATTTAAACTTCTCTAGTGTGTACACAATTCACTATGTTGTGTGATCAGCTTAAACATCTAGCTTAAGAGTGATCTTTTCCTATTTTATATATCCCAATATTTTGCTTGAAATCCTCCTTTATAATAAATATATACAACTCTCACACTTGATACACAATTTAATTAGGTTAAAAAAAAAAACCCTGTCAAATGATCAGTTTAAAATGAATCGAAATATAACCCTTGATCTGATTCTTGCACAAAAGTTTAGTTTGGTTCCTCTGTAAGTTTGTTGGCATTCCCAAAATGTGTTTTTTTATGGGGTAAATTAAAATTCTTAAAAAATTCCTACAAATGTGAAAGTTTGATTCAGCAATAATTAATATTTCCAGTTGATTCACCCGGTATACATGTAGCACAGCTTATTGCACTAGCAGCTGTACAGACTTCAGGCTTTATGGTGTAATAACATCTTTAGAAACTGGAAAATATGAAACTGGAATAGTCTTATAATGTGAATATGTGAACTTGTAAACTAATTTAACCTTAAAAAGTTCACATTATAACATGTACATGTGTGTTTGTGTTCACTGTAAAAAAACTGTGCAAAGAGATCTCCCTGTGTGGTGAGAAAATATTGAATCTGTTAAATGTGCCAGTCACCAATACTTGCTTAGTTGATTAATCAAATATAGCTGTCAAGTGGCAAGTTTTGAACGTGTCATTTCTTGTTGTGTGAGGAGACCATTTTTAGATCACTGTTGGTCAATTATAAACAAGTTTAAAATGACTTTTCTGTGTGTTTAATCAGGGTTGTAGTTTGCTAAAGTGATGGTTTGTTGACATCACCTTCACTCCGTTCTGACCCTCATAATTTAACTTTTGTATTCCGATGCCAAGTTGAGGAGTTGGCATTTCAATTCAAAGACAAAATGAATAGGTATTGAAGTCTGACATTTTCTAGATTTTTATTTCATACGGTTATCAGTACTTAATTTGAAAGAAAAAACAATCCAAAATGAACAGGTAGATTGTAGAACCCTGTTGAGTTTGTTTGGAATACTTAACATATTGACTTCAGCCAGGAGCAGCTCTGGATGAAAATTTAGGTTTTCAAAAATGGCCTGTAGAAAACTACATGCATATTTGGTAACGCAGGAATGTTTGTGAAACTCTTTGTTTTAGCTCATGATAAGCTCTAATTTGGACCATTTGGTAGTTCTGACAAGCTCAAGTAATTGTTTCCTGTTGATGGTTAGTGAAGAATGCACATACCCTTTTCTCTAGGGGTGTATACAGGATTTGTTGTTGCATATAACAAACAAGACAGCAGCATAGCCTTTTTTTAAAGGGCAACTATAATGTAGAAGAGTGTCTCAAAGGATCTGTTGAAGCGTTTACATGTAGTAGAGAACAAAAGAGGCTACACTGCTACATGTACATTGCATACAATTCATGTAAATATCTCATGCACGGTCATTGTTTATACATTGAATACCATTACAACTGTAACCTTATCAACTTTTTATCCTTTTGTTTTCAGGTTTTGAGGTGTTAACTCAATTAATGGGCAGACTTACATGTAGGTATGGCGAAAAAGCTCTAACAGAATAGGTCTGCTGTCATTATCTGGCAACTGACTAGATCATTGGATAACTTGTAAAAAAATATCAGGTGTGGAAAATTGAATATGCCTCATTTATTATTGAACATTTCAGCAATACTTCTTTCGACATTTTAATCTTGTTTTCGTATGTTGAGGCGCTAGTTGAATAATTATGAGCCTTTCGGTATTGTAGGAAAGCTATGCTGCATTTGCAGCCTACTGTCAGCCTATGCCAAACATGAGGTAACTTAAAACAAAAAATAGTAAGTTGTAAAATTCCTCTTGAAGGTTGAAGGAAGACTGTCAATTAAGACAACACATATCTTAGTGAATATGCAGGATATTTGTTAAAAGGGTACAGTTTTCAGATGTTTAGACGGTTTGGCTCCAAAGCCTCTGACGACTGTAGTATTCCTGACAAGTCCGATTTGTGGAAACTCTTCAGGAGAATGAGGGGAGGATAGAAGGGAAGGCATATTTCACCACTGAACAAGCTCTGGAGTAGAATCATTTGAGACTTTATCTTCACCATTATCAGCACAAGGTGGAGTGGGTTATGTTTTGACGTACTAGCCTCTAACCTTCTGACATGGAAACTACCAGATATAAACACTGTAGGCAGTAAGAGTTAGTCCATAACCTGCAAGAACAGGAGACAGGAGTCCTTTGCTTACCGAGTCAATTCAGGTTTTCTGAAAGCCCTAAAGTAGAATGGTTATTACAATTAAGGTTTATGTTGAATACACAATCCTAACACCCAAAATACATGTAGATTCAAAAGCTAAATTCTTATCCTATTTTAAAATCATTTACAATATATATTCCAAAAGTTACTATATCCGTCCGAATCTTGTCTCGACCAGTTTCTCATCATCACCTTCAAGCCGCATGGGTTCAACTGGCCTCCTGATACATCTAGTCAACATGCTTGGGGAATTACCACTGAACAAATACTTACACAGGATTTCTTACTGTTGACTAACTGTCCATCATTTACACACAGCCTTCGTTGAAAAAAATCTCTCCAAAAAATGTAACCAAATTTTGTGCTAAGCTTTAAAAAGTTATTGGCGGATGTCTTTATATAGCCTGTCGATAAAACCAAGATATTGCAAAGAAAATTTGTATCCAAAAATTTACTGAGTATGTTAACTTACTGAGAGAAGAATCTTGTTGCTGTGTTTTAGTAATTTTGGTTTTGCTGCACTACATGTAATTGTGTCTACTGTCCCGTACCAGCACATTCCACAAGTTGAGAATTAGAACATTAGTTGAACATTCATACCTTAAACAAATAATAAACCAGGGGTTTGTTGACATTAACTGCACTAAAACATGTCTGTATGTTATGTTTGTTGAGGAAATATAGTTTTTAGCTAAAAAAAAAGTTCAAGACATAAACACTGCAAGAAACTGTTTAAATCAATTTTTGACAAATCTTAATACTATTTGTGTCAATTAAAAGTATATGTGCACTAATCTGGAAGGGCCAGTTGCTCTAACTAGATGTACTATTATTGTTATTCCTAGATTAGATGATGTCATGTCATGGTGAATAAGAGTTCGTCTCCACTCTAATCGTCTATTAGTTTTAAAGCAGTTTATCATCATTTAGTAAACTGGACCCAGTCTAACATTGTGTGAGAATAAAATAAATGCCACTTTTCATTTCTCAGTAATGTATCTAGATATATAGTTGGTCAGTGCCCCTGGCTGCTGGGAAGCCATAAAACCCTGGTAACTGGGCAGATAATGAGATAAAAGATGAGTCTGTTATCAGCTTACTGTCCATTTCAAGGTGAATCTTCAAACTTACAGGGGTTAGTTATAGCTCAGGGTTAACTTATGAGCTCCAGCCAGACCCTGTTTGTTTCTAACCTATCAGTACTACACACAAACTGCATACGGGTATTTTTGCGCCATAAATATGTCTTACATCCACCTCAAAATTGGTACACATTTAATTTTTTTAGTACCATGAATTAGTATACCCAGTTTGTTTAAATGATGGTTTTGCTACAGTCTACTTTACAGATACAGTCCTCATAATGATTATCTGGCGAATAAATTGGACTATTTAAAGTTCATACGTTACCAGTATGTTTTGGTTAAAATTTCCTTCATTCAGTAAAGTATGGCAGTGTTGTACAATAATAGATAAGGTTTTCTCAAGAAATATTACCTTTGATTGGGCTGCAAAGTAACTTTCAGTAAACAAATACATACATTTTCTTCATGATTAAATATACATGTTTATACTTGAGATTTCCGGATTGAATATACATGTTACTTGAGATTATCATGATTAAATATACATGTTACTTGAGATTATCATGATTAAATATACATGTTACTTGAGATTATCATGATTGAATACACATGTAACTTGAAATCCTCATTGTGGAAATGTACATGTAATTTGAGATCTTCATGATTGTATATTTGTACATGTATGTCTGCAACTTGAGACCCTCATGGTTGAGACCAATTATATATATTGTATAAGATAAAGATACAACATGAGCTGATGCAGTACCTACATTTTTACCATTGCATTCCAATTGTGGGATTATTGACTGTCACAGGATCAGTGTTCTGTTTTGATACCTGCACTACTTTGTTTTCCCCTCAGAATCAAATTATCTGATACATCGCTATATGTGTATGTGATTGGTTTTATATTTGATTTATCTTCGATTGGCTTTCTATGTGATGGGCTTATTATCAAGGATTATTAATTGCTATTATTCAAATCATATCAAATCTGGACACAGTACAAGTGCACCAGCCAGCTTGCATCAAAGGTTTCATACATGTAGCTTATTATCAATTAGAAACCTTTCAAATGAAACTATATTTATTAACCATGCATGGATTGGATGGTGTATACATTTAGGACTTAAATCTTGTACATCTTCAACAAAACATATACTGTGAGCTAATTCTAGTAATTTGCTTTTTAAACTTTTTAAAAATAATTTTATAGACGTAAAATTTTGAAGTAAAACAGAGACAAAATTGCATGAATGTAAGTTAAATCTGTCAATCTGTTACACTTTATACACCTTTCACAAAGGCCCATTTAGCGCAGCCCAATTAGTGGATATGTATGGGTGTAATTCGAGTGACAGTGGAGTTTTTCATTCTTTCACTCGTCTCAACCGTTAGTAATGTTTTCTTTCTCGTAACATTTTCTCTCTCTTTTTTTATCAGGTACATAACACTTGTACAGCTGAGTCGTATGTCTGTTAACACCTTGTCTGTTTAAGTACAGGTACTACTTGTAGGTAATTTAGGCATGAATGTAGTAAACCTGTAAATTCAGCTGCTCCACATGTTTTTAGGAGCCTTTAAATTCTTTGTTAGTTTGATTGGTGTTTAACACCATGCTGAAAGTTTTCTCCCATATATAGTGGTGCTAAATACATAATATATATATACATATACTTTTTTAGAGAAACAAACAAACAAACAACAAGATACGTGGGATTGCCTCATTTATGATGATAAGTATGACTTTCAGTAGAAGTCACATTAAATCACATTTTGGGAAAAGCTTTCCTAATTTAATTTTAAAGATTTTCATCATTTAAAACTAAATTTAACTTAATATCTAAAAGGCACGGGTGGATTGTATTTTGACAATGGCCATGTTGATGGGTCAATGGCAAGAATCTTATTAGGACAATTATCAATGCTGTAACCACACACATCTGCTTCAGAACAATTAGCTCGTTTAGTGTGGTTTGATTGGTGTTTTACGTCGTACTTACGGCTATTTCACTTATATATGATGGCAGTGCCAATACTAATGGCGGAGGAAACTACCCCTACTCCCACATGTCACTCGAAACTTTATCACCAATGTTTTTTAGGGTAGCTGAAGGCAGAAAACAATGAAATTTAAGCTGGAAGTTGAGATTTATATGAAGGCTTGTAGATTCATGTTACAAGATTCTCAAGATAGCATGTTATCAATCATTTAATACAGGAAATACATCAACATGTGCGCAGTCAATAAATTAACATTTCGTTTTAATAAATTATAATTTTATGACAACTTTACATGTGTCATTTGTTTTGAGTCAGTGTTTTCACAATGAAGATCACATCCAGTTCATGACCATTCATTAATACAGTTACTGGGATTAAAAATTGAAATGTGTTTGGAAAGTTTTAGTGTAACTTCTGTCTGACATCAGTGTACACAGTCAAAGGCAGGATTTTACATGCTTGCATGCATAATGATGATATGTTTTACGTGTAAACATATAATAAATTATATGCATAGAAAATAGAGGATCATTCCCAAACAAACACAGCCAGGTCATCTAAGTATACATGTACAACCCAGGTCAGAGATGTAAATTTGTAAATCTTCATTTAAATTCGAAAGAACAGGTTTTCCTTTCTGAAGTATTAGTCTTTATGAGGTAGTTCATATGAGATCTCCTTTATAAAAGTTTTTAGATTTTTGCACTTCAAAGAACTTCAAAACATTAATCAATTTTTTTAGGGCAAACATTTACGCCTGTGCATGCACAAACTTTCCATGGAAGACTACTGACACACAAGATTTTATTAGTTTTTCAGAACCAATATATTTTATGCCATGATAAATTCACAGCTCAGTGACATATCAAGCTTATTGAATCTAAGCTTAGATAAGTCTGTATAGTTAAATAAAAATGTTCGTACAGGCCAGTATTAACTATATTATTTTGTTTTGTTTATACCTGTATTATATATATTATAACTGTATTAATTTGTTTGTACATGTATTTGATTAATGTGTAAGATAGCCCGAAGGACAGGCTTGTGCTGAAATGTACCGTACAAAAGCTGTGATTTAATTTAATTCAAGTGCTTCAGGTGTTGCATTATTTACTATAACTAAGTGCACTTGGGTGTTTTTCTCTGTACTGGAAGTTTTGTAGGAATTCATTAACCGGGCAATTCCCTTCTTAGAGTCTCCCATGTCTTTATGTCGTTAAAAATGCCCCAAGCTTATGTTCTGCTTCGCTGTACACTAGTCTTTTTTCATTATAAAATGTTAACTTTCTATTCACAAATTTATAATTAAGGCTTCCTTATTCTTTAGATCTTAATTAAACTATCCTTGGATTAAAGAATTCATCTCTTCATTTCACATGTTAAATCATAAACCGTGAATATTTCTCCATGTTTTACTTTTCACATTCTGATCATGAATTTTGCTGGACCACTTTAATTACATGTACCCAACATGTTGTATTCTTACAAGCTTATTCATTAAAATTTGTCACTTTTGTCAGAAGAAAACTGTTTATCAAATGTGAAAATGTTTTTGTCTTTTAAAAAAAAATGAACACCTTTATGAATTTGGGGTATGAGTTTGGTATACCGGTACTTCTATCCCAGCACTCCATATGCTGGGTACGCTTACTTAATGTACTAAATGTATGACACGGAACTACTGTACTATAAAGTGTATAAGTATGTTCATTTTAAAGGTGAAAAACATGCTTGTGCATTCATTTCTGCAGATTTTCTGACTTAAATTTTGTAAAAGGATCTCAGAGTGTTTTTCTTTCCTCATTATCATATTAAAAATGTATGGGTATGTTAAAATGTTGGTCTAACGGTCTCGTAACATACATACACTTAAGGATTACTTAGTGTATTCGATTCATCGCTAGTTTGATCGCTTTTAGTAGTCCAGTTGACAGGATGCGTGAGTAAATTAAAGCTAGCTAGAATCAATAGACACAATGGCCTATGTAAACTCCGTTTGTTTCCCCACCGACATCAAGAAATTACTGCCACCAACCCGGCTATTCACTCATCTCAATAACCATTATCACTAGCCAAGCTACACTTCTCAAATAAACTGATCCTGTGGCTAATAGAGACAGGCATAATAACAATGATAACACCAAAGCAAACAAGGCTTTTTTTCTCTATATTTTTTTTCTAAAGGTTTTTGACAAAAGGCAGCAATTTTGGCTGAAATCTCACGGATATCGCTGACACTGTAAGCTAATGCCGAGTTGACTAGCCCTGAAGTGTTATTACATACTCAAAGAACCACAGTCAAATGACAACCTGTAATTTTGTTAGCGTGACTGTGGCAGCCTTTCTGCTCGTGCCAGCAGGCGAATTCCATGAAACCATTCGCAGCGATAACATGACAATTTGTGACCTTCAGAAATATGAAACTGGGTTGCCGTGACCCTTGAAGAGAACCAGACCTGTTATTGTGCTTTACGATCCATTTAGTACTGCTATCAGTATATTCAAAACTCATGTTTGGAATAATTACGGTAATCTGACTCCCTTGTGTTGAGGTATTTTTGTGAATTTAAATGCTTGAAGTTAGTCTCTCTTCTGAAAGTTTGGTGAAGTGAATGATCCTTTTATTTCACCTGTGCCAAAATTAATGGACCCAAAATGTCATGATCAAGTTTTTAAGCGTCATGGTTAACAAATAATACAATTGTAACACAAACATGTACATGTAACACACGAGCAGTGCAAAGTTGTTATTTTCTTTGAGTTTTTTCTTCCACTAATCATTTAGGTGAAATAGCCTCAATTCAATGTTAAACATAAAGCCAATAAAATAAAATATTCAAGCTAGAAACACACAGTCACAAATACTTAAATTACAATATTTGTATTGTCTTTTGATGGTATTTGGATTGACATACATGTACATTCACCAAGCTATTGGTTGGAAAAACTACTGTATGTAAACTGCCGGCTCCTTGTAATCAATAATCATGTCCAAAAATTCTTTTGAAAAATCAAAGTTGCAAAAAAAACACAACAAAAACGACAACACTGCTAGTTAGATAAATCAAGAAATGGGAATTAATTTTTGTCAAACATGGTAAACAACATTTGGTGTAGATTGAGATTTACGCTGCATTGACATTTTTGTTATGATATGAAATCATTTGGGAATTCGATTGAGATAGAAATGTGTGAATATATCCATTGAGAACATGCCATAAATTAATGAAATCACTGACAGCATTATTTAGATTGCTGATTTCAACATGACTGATGTCGATGAGGAAGCCTGAATTTTCATCAGGGATCAATCAGTAAAGCATGTTCCGTCAGATCATCCCGATTACAGCTCCCCCTGTCATATCGGACACACACGGCTTAAAGCAATAGTCATTCTTAACCCAATGTCTAACCTTTGTTTCCAGTTATTCATCAAATTTGATTGTCCGGCAGATCCACTAAAATCATTCACAGTAACTGATCAGAAAAACTAAATGATACATTTTGTACTTTATGGTTGATGGTTGAAATTATCTATTTTTATTATAATCCATAGTTAACTGTATACGTTGTTATTGTTATTATCCCTTCAGCATACTTCTCGCCACATCATATGCTTGAGAACCATGTGACCTGCCAGAATAGACAAGGAAACGTGGAACCGATAATAATCCAGAAATTGAAATAATGTCTAGTCTTATTCTTTATATACATTGTACAGGGGGTTGCACGAGTTCAGGCTAACGGACAAAAACATTGTGTTTTAAATGCCACAGATTAAGTCTATATTCTCCAAACTAGTTAAATACAGCATCAATAAAATGTTAATTTAAAGGTGATTTACGTGTGAAATGTATGTGACCATCTCTGACATGACTATTATAGTGTCTGTCACAAGCTTGTCACTATGCAATTGTGTTGAACCATTGGCGTGTGTGAGGTGGAATGTAACGTGTGCCAGCGTGCTAACTATCCAGAACATTTCTCTAGTGTGCTTTACTTGTTTGCACACATTTGGTCTATTCAAGCGAGCAGATCTATTACTTGGTGGGCATGTCTCCAGCTTCTATTTCAGCACAAATACACCAGAATTACCTTTATTCTGTTGATAATATAGGGCTTCAGTGTATGATAGGATCAATATGATACACTGTCTTCCATCCTCTCCAAATCAAACACACAGGTAACATGGTGGGCAGAACGTGCTGCCAATAATACCAAACGTTTGTTTGGCAGTAGGATGTGTAAGGATCTTGATGGACTGGGTGCGGAAAGTGAAAGCTTCGTCAGGACAGGTGATTCAGCCAGATAAGACAACCAGCCTATAATCACATGGATTCCTTTAGCTGTTAGTAAAATCATCCACAAAAAACACAAATCAATATCACCTCGTCTATTTATTAATCGCTTGACTGGTTCCCTATTCCTGCCAGAGTAAAGGAAGCTGGACTTTCAGGAAATTTACACAAATTGAAATCTGTCTGATTTTGTTACTTGCAGAAAAAAAGGCCAATGTGCTTAAAGCTTTTGTGATCTAAAGTTAGATGGCCTCCATATGGGCATATTGATTTTCAAATTTGAACTATTTCAAGTTCCTCTCCACATTGATCACCAAGACAACTTTTATTAGCTTTTCATCTCGTCTCATACAGTGGCTTCATTTTTTCCAAGACTGACATTTTGCTGTAACTATCCAGCAGTACATGTAGCATGTCAGTCTGTATATTGTCCCTAATTGCACACAAACATAGAACAGAGATTCAAAAATAGTTTGTCGGAAACTGTCCGTCTTGTTTTATGAATTAGTCGCTTCGCAAAGCCTGCTCATTTCCTGGCAGTTAGGCATGGATGATGTGCCAGTGAAATAGAATAACTAAGATACTATCAAGTCTGTCAGAAAGGTAGAAGAATAAGGGCTCTGTTCTTAAGGGATGACATTTCAGCCACCCACATGCCAAAGGAAAATGGCATACAAAATTCCACACTGGATAATCTAAAAATGTGTCATGCACTAGTATACCAATATGTACGACTTTGGAGTAACTTATATTAATAAATCAAATTTTCATTATTTGTTTGATTATGTGTGCACTCAAAATAATGTAGCTCAAAACGAACTTACTGCCAGTAAGCGATCGTGCACCACCAAACGAAATCCTGCAGTGCAGATTTCACTCATTTGTTACCCTATTATTAATACGCAGGACTATCTGACATCAGTCTTTTCTGTTCAAAAGTCGAAAATCAATCATGTCATATCGTGTTCCAATTTTTTTTTTCTTTTGCCCTCTCAAATTTCTTGTGAGACGATGCATCTTTCCCGGCAATGAAATTGCCAAATTGCTCATTTTTTCCAGCCATGCCTAATATTTGTAAACTATATAACTTTGACAATTGGAAAAATTAAGAACTTTGTCAACACACTTCCTGCCCTTCTTTTATTATCAGTCATTATAGAGATACTATGATTATATGTGTTATGAAATGGCCTAAGAATTGGGTTTGTAAATATTTGCTGGATAAAAGATATTATATGTGTAGTGTAAAGCCTCTGATTATTTGTATGTAAAAATGGAATTAAAACTTCTACAGAAGAATTAGCAGAAAGCCTAAGAGTGTATTTTACTGCATGAGCTTAGAGTATAATACAAAGGATAACTTAGGTAAAAAAAAACAATGTGGTAAATGACAGTTACGTGGGTGTGGGGTACTTTTTGTCAGAAAGTGTTTACAATGTATCAGGGTATCTACAATGAAGGAGTATCTTTTCAGTATTGGTATTATCAGTGAGAGTGAAGATTAAGTACCTTGCCCACCCTCACTCAAGAGTGTCATCTCTCAAGTGTTTTGACTTGTCCACTGTTAAACCTTTATCCTATATATAAACTATCCTATAAATATTTACAAACACCCATCATACTGTGTTATTCTGCCCTCTAAAATCCTTGTGCCACCCACACGACAGTTGACCTATACGCCTTTATCAATATCTAAGAATATCATTATCCACCAAGAATGAGGGTACTGGACTTTACTTAAAGTCCAATACAGGGCTTTAAATGCCATGAAAATTTTAAATGAGAACTAAAAATCACTCGCCTGAGTAATTCGCCTTTAGCCTTTGATGAATTACAGGAGAGATTTCCATTCATCATAAATTCATAATACTATATTTTTATTCAGTGCTAGGTAAAAACAGCTCACGAAAATATTTGGGCAAGGGTGTTTTACGGGCACGAGAGTGATCTGAAGGATTTGAACAAAGATAAATTTAAAGTCATTGTTATCAATGTAAGTAAAAACAGTGAAACATGAGCACACCATCTGCTCATTAGGCCACAACGTTGAAAGTGAGATAACAATTCTTGTGACAGGCTGGCAGTATACCGATTGTTTTGTTCCAAACACATAATAAAGGGACTAGAAATGTTGGTCAGTATGCCCAGCTTTCTTTTTTTATTGAGGGTCAGTAGACTCCTAGGGTCTGCCCTCTGGTGTGTGCAATGTCCCTCAGTTTTATGGTATTCAGAAGTAAGTAATCAGTCAATTTTATGTCACAGTAGAGAGTCTGTACACCTTGTGTTCAGGGGTATTCTAGGATAAATTATTACTCTGCATTCTCTGATTTCTGATACACACAGCATAACAGGCATTGGTATTCTCAGGTTTCTGATATTATTTTCTATACAGAAGTCAATATACAGAGGCTTCATTGTATTGAGAGTCTGTTAAACCATTTGTAAAGAAATTATGTGCTAAATATTATCAATTTAAGATGTAATTAACTAAATGACTTTTAACAGAAGACCACAATGTTCAGAATGGATTAATTGTGGCTGTTCAGTAACAAGGTTTTGAAACCTCTGGAGCCATTGCTTGATAATTGACATATATTCAAGTGGTTCTACATGAAGTTTACAATGTCAGTTCGTTGCCATGGATTTCATTTCAGAAACAGCCATTAGTGTCTTAACAGATTAAGGTGAACAACTGAAGGGCACTTAAGGGTTGATTATTGTTATTATCTCATGGGTTAAGAGGTTGGGCACTTGTCCAGTTACCCTTCCCTTAAAAGACCCGAATTATGCCTTGCTATTCGAACATGGATTTCAGAGTCAAAATTACAGAGCTTTTCTATAATTGCATCTTAAGCTCCTGCTGCATTACAGAACTGTTCCAGTATGCACCAAGATGTCGATAAATGTTAGGATGTTAGACTTGGCATTGCGGTGCCGAGTGAGTAATTTAGAGAAAGGAATGGGCCTTGCATTAAGGACTTTAAAAGCTAACCATCATCTATTTATCAATCTGACAATTTGTCAATAAAACGTACACAAGAGATTTAGACATGCATGAATTGGCTTATATCTGTAATGTCTGATACACTGGACTAAATGGAATTCCACTTTTAATATTATGAAATAAATGAAGGAGAATGTTTCCTATTTACATAATATTCCATTTCGATTGTATGATATCTAGTATCTACGTTTATCTTCCAACAGGGGGCTTTCATAACTAGATACGGTAGTCTATTTCTCTAATATAGATTATCCCCAATAAACATTTTTCACAGGTAATCATTAAGTCATTTATATGTATAATTTACAGTTTCACTCGAATGAAATGCAAAATAGTCGTAAAAAATATTGTGACTACAATGAATTAGCTGTACAGCTTTCCTATATCCTAATGATAAAACCTTTCAGAAATGTATCATTCAATTGGAGTTTGAATGGCCAACAGCTGTATTAAATGAAGTACAACCTCTGTACGAAAAGTTTACATGAATCAAACTAGAATGAATGATCATTTATAATATTCTACTTGTGTGATGGGTTTTGTTGTAACTTCCAATATTTCCATTTGACTAAGCTGTGAATGTGCATCGTTTAGGGGCAAAGATGATTTATCGCTAAGGTGTGTGGGGAGAAATATTGGGGTCAGCTTATAAAGCCACTGTCCCGGAATAATCCAGTTACTGAGAAAACTTAATACTGATTAATGTGTATGCTTTGAAAGGTGACCATTGATCATATAAAATAAGCCAGCACTTGACATACTGAAGTTAGTCTTGTAATTTATAAGCAAACCTCTGCCATTTTTATCCTCAATTTTTATGTACAGCGAGTCATAGATATGTGATACCTGGGTATACTTATTCCTGAATGGCCTGAAACCTGAGTATACCCATCCATGAACATGCTAGAAACCTGAGTATACCCATCCATGAACATTCTAGAAACCTGAGTATACCATCCATAAATATACTAGAAACCTGAATATACCCACCCATGAATATACTAGAAACCTAAGTAGTATATACCCATCCATGAATATATGACAAACCTGAGTATATTCACTATACTGACCCCTGAATATACTAGAAACCTGGGTATACCGCTGCCTGACTATATTAGAAACCTGAGTACACTGACCCCTAAACATACCAGAAACCCAAGTATTCTGACCCCTTCTACTTTTAATGAAAGAAAATAATCCGTGATTTTAAGCCTTGAATGTAATTATTTAATCTTAAAGTACACTACATGTATCATTGACATTTTGGTGTTTTATTTGACAAGATACCAGACAAGCACGGGACGCCACAACAGCTTGTGCTGCCCCTTAGCTCTGAGAGCACCAGGCGACAGGAAAGTCCCTCCAACCGCCTGCTAATACAGTAGAAAGTGAGTGGCTACAAGGCTGAGAGACCTGCACTCAGTATATGGTGAAGTGTACTGACCATCCTGAATTGGACCAATACAGCTTAACTGATGTTTGTGTTCTGATCGGACTTAGATTTCGCAAGTGGCACTCACATTATTTATCGGTTAATGGCTGCCCGCCAGTTACTTTTCTTTCAAATTACAGCCACTGATCTATCTTGTTGAGATTAGATTAAAAAGCTGTCTAAAGTGGTGTTGCTGTTCCTGGATTTATTGTGTTTTTCTTGGAGTTTGTAGATGTTTCTTCCAGACAACCATCCTCCTCAATACATGGAAACGTCTAATATAGTAGCTTTTCTAAAACTATTCTAATTCTCAGAGTTAGGAAGTTTCAAAAATATTCTAATAAGCTTATACATGTAGCAGTGGTTAAAATGCCTAACTGTTTTGTCAGACATTTATAAAGGTTTGTCCTGTTCTCTATTTTAACACCATGCTACATTCTGGGAATTTTTACAGGACAATCCCAATTTTGTATACAAACTATATCTCCGACTCAAAGCACAGAAGTGGTATAGCTTTTCAAAACTTAAATGTAGTCTCATCTATTCTCACTCTATTTAACCTTGATCAAGGTTTCTTGAAGAAAACCTGAGTGTCTTTCAAGTAAAGCACAAGGTCTGTCTATCCTCCAGACTAAGATAGATGGGCTGTACTGGACACTTGTGTATGTGTACAGGAAGCTACAAGTAAATGGTTAAAGCAGGATGTAGATAATAGACTGTCTTGTTTATATTACTAGCAAATAGGTGAGCTCTCTGGTAACTTCTGATATATACTTATTCTATCTATATGAGTCTGCAGCAAATAAAGCAAAAGAAAAATCTCTGCATGTAACAGTATTTGACAGGACAATTGTACATGGGAGCTTAAAGTCACTCACCTTAGTAGTTTTACGGTAGTGTTTCGATTAACAAGGGAAGTGATTCTTACTCTTGCATAATCTAAAAACTCCTAATTGCACGTGGGGGAGGATTTGTAGGAGAGGTCTGTGTGGGGAGTTACCGGAATCGTAAAACATAAATCTCTGATATAGTTTCTTGTATACACTGTTATTATACTTGCCTTGATTTTTTGTCCTGTAGTACAAGCAGAATTTTGGGTTGCATCTTCTAGAGTGGAATACTTGTTTGTGGGCCAAGATTTGTGGTCTGGTTTCATTTAAATAATACCAAGCCATGTCTGTGTGCTACAATGTATGATACAAGTAACATTCTAAATCTGAGTACCGTATTCACCCATGTACAAGACGCATTCATGTATAAGACGCAACCCCAAGTCAAAGGCTAAATCCTAGAAAAAA
>JAUELC010199383.1:0-10813 GCA_031471745.1 Cryptochiton stelleri | reverse complement strand
TGTTTCATACGGCGAACAAATATTTCTCAAATAGGAACGCTCGCTGTCAGGCTATATTGAATAAATAACATTCATTTGGGGTAAATGCTGATTGCATCACATGATAGGCGTTGATCATGTGACTGTGATATGGCTACACAGTGAGCATGTGCAATTATTCCCATTTGCTCTTGATCGCAGTCAACCTGTTTTTAAGCCATTCAGTGGTGTTTAGTTGAAGGTGTTGGCAAGCCTTTTGTAAAATATCGACATGTTTGTGACAAACATGTCGACTGTGTCCAGTTGTCCTCATTTTCACTAGATCACATGTCCTTAGCTTAAGACAAAGAAATTACATCAAAACTTTGTGCTGACTTTATCCCAGTCCAGCTGTCATTAATAATCAGTCATATGAACTGATGAATCCGTAAGCTAACAAGATGTTAGTCAGTCTAACTTACCATATGTATCTCTTTGATACTTCACAAACATGGTAACAGGAGGCATTCTCAAACTCTTTGAGTTTTGCCTCAGCTTTTTCTTTCGAGCCATACCAACCGCAGTTACCGCAGCATGACACAAGTTGTCCCTTAAATGCAAAATCAAAAGCTGCCATTCTGTACATACAGCATACAAGATCACATGATCATCGCTCTGGTGACATCATATTGTAGGTAACCCGGTCTTCAGAAAAAAGTCTCTACCCTGGGTTATATGCCCAACACTTCACCGACTGAGCTACAGAGGCTCACGCATGGTCACCTGGCTTGTGAGTGTTGGATAGTAAATAAAATATGTTTTTAATTTTTTTTAATGTTTTGTGTGGTTTTTTTTAAATATTTATGGCACATACCTAACCGCAAAAAAATCAACTTTGGAGAATCCGCCAATGAGCAGCTGATTCTCTGAACTAGGGTTGTGTGTCTCCAGCTACCCGGATCGTGGAGAGGTTCAATGACATCAGGAAGTAAACCGGAATCAGAGTTAGGTAGATTCGAGGCTGACTGGCGATGATATGACATTTATCTGTCACGTCAGTATGGAATGTGCTATTTTAGTTACAAGAGCTGAAATTTTTTCTCATAAATTATATGTAGTTTGCATTCGTGATCACCAGATGTAGCAAAGGCGCTGTCGTGAGGAAAATATATTTAGTGGTTAGTCCGGAATATCCTTCTAATTGTGTTGGGGGTCGGGTGATGCCGGCTTTTTCGTAGCATAACCTGTGTTGTATATTATATAGAAGATAGGGGCAAAATCATTCTTTTTACAAATGCAGATTTCTTTGCTTTTTTACTTTCTCGGTTAGGTATGTGCCGTTAATATAAAAAGTAAAAAAAACACACAAAACATTAAAAAAAAATTAAAAAAAGTACTTTATTTACTATCCAACACTCGCAAGCCAGGTGACCGTGTATGGTTGGCCCGGCTGGACAAAAGTCGATATTAAGTATGCATATTCATTCGAATAGGTATGCATACCAATTCAAATTTGTATCCATACAAATTCCTAACCAATCACAGGTCAGTGTCTTGTACGCATATGAATTATTTTATATCCATAGTATTCGGATTTTATATGCATACTAAATGAATTTGTATCCGTACGTATTCGGATTTTGTATGCATACTTAATGATTTTGTATGCATACTAAATGATTTCGTATCCATAGTAAATGATTTCATATGCAAACTAAATGATTTCGTATGCATACTAAATCAGATTTATATAGGGTATTAATTGACCAATAGAATGAATAACACACCATATAAATAGTCTCTCTTCCCAGAAAACATGCACATCCAAGTTTAAATGACAGCTTCCGTGTCTAAATAGCCAGCCAAATGAACTGTGGTCTTACAAGTGTCAGTCGTCTGCTGCAATACAGAATACAAACGTAATTTCGCCTGACATTTTCCAGGGCTCCAGATAGATTTTTGACTGAGGAGGTAAATACCCCCTCTTTTCAAAGGGTGGGGGTAAAACATAATCAGTGGGAGTAAAGAACAATTCACACAGGACACGACCAAACATCGCGACATACAACTAGAAGTATTGCGTTTGTTTGTAATCCGTACAATTATGTCAACTCACACATTTTCCAACAACAGAAACTGAGATGAATTCTGGCGGGGCGGGTTGGGGTGGTGGTGGTTATAGTGGAGGAACTTTTGCTTATTGTCGTTATCATGTTTTATCATCGTTTGTTTACCAGTGACTCTCATGTCTAGATATGGTGGTTTCCGTTACCCCATACTTGGGCTGGCATGTGAGTGAAATAACCTTGTAAACTTGAATAAACGAGAAAACATGCCTACATGTAGTCATCTTCCCTAGGCAAGGCATGATATATCCTCCCTTGCCACGCTACATGTAAGTGCCTTTCGGCGGTCAGACAGAGAATAAAGTAAAATTGAGATATTGCAAACACTAATCAAATACATGTAACATTTTAAAGACAGTGTATAGCCTATGCCGGAATATCCTGATAAACAGCCGAGAAAGACGTCATTCTTTTCGACCTTTGGCTCAAATTAGGCTTATTCTTGTTTGTCTGTTAGAGTGGGGGTATTCAATTTCCGCCTGCGGGCAGGCAGTTGGGAGTTTTGTGTTGCCCGGGTGCTCTCAGAGCTAAGGGGCACTTGTTATTGTTACCAATTTATGATTTCTTCTCTCAATGGCTTCAAAATGGAACATGTAAATTTGTCAAGACTTATAGATTGATGAAGTGATTGGTACGACAGTACAATGTTGTTTAACGCCGTACTCAAGGGTATTTTACTTATATGACAGCGGTGTACTTCAACAGTAAATAGCCACACTAACACAAACTATAAAATATGAAGTGTTTTCCTCTGTTGGAAAAATGTTCCTCCACTGCTAAGAAGGCCACATGATTATGCATGGAACATGCTGCCCTTAGCCAGAGGGCAGCCTCTAGACTTATGTCTTGAATTGAACAATATAAATGTGAATAATAAAGTAAGAAGCCAGGGGTAATTTTACATGTTTAATCTCTGGAATAGTGCTGGAACGAATACCATATTTTGCTATTTGAATATTCACCACCCAAATTCGAATAGCATTCGAATATCTGCCTCTCAACATTGTTGTTGTTGTTGTTGTTGTACATGTAGTCGATGTAGCCTACCTTTTTAAATGTCAAACACAAGTTTCACACCCTCCATCTGGATATTTTTGGGGCGACTATTGCAATAGTATTGGTTTATTTTTTAAGAGGATTACAACGACGAACTTTGCAGGCAATCATGTCACACCAAATTCCACCCCAAAATATGTTTTACCTGCACCGATGCACCTGATATCTTATAAAATATTTTGTCTTTAAAATCTCGCTAGCATTAAGCTCTTCTAGAGTTGTCTTCCTTTACTCACTCTCCAAAAAGAAATAACCATCAACCTCCTTTTTCACCCAGTTCTGATCTCTCTCTCTCAACTGAACTCTATGTTCTATAACTAGACGCATGCACTGTGATCGAGTCTCTAAATAAACAGTCTTTCAAAAATTATAATACAAGGAGGTTGTACTGTGCTCGAGTCTAGTGTCACCTAGGGTGACACTGTGTCATGTTTAGGTTTAACCTTTTAATTCTGAAAGTAGGTAACGTAAATAATGAAAGACTTTGCTGTGGAAATTTAGCCATTTTCGGACAGTTATCTACCAAATAATATGTAAATAAAAGGTCAGTGTTCTGTTTGAGACCGGAGTGTTCAGTTGCAATTTTTAGCGATCCTAGGCGAATGCATGCATACAACATGTGGTCCTCAAATATTTGAATACTAAATTACCGTAGGCGACGAATGTCTGCAATTTACTAATCTATTTGTTTGCGAATATCATGCAGTTATCTGTTTCAGCACTACTCTGAACTACTGATTTGCAACCTGCACCCTCTGTCTTCATCTAGAATCTTGGTCTCTGTCCTCGTACAAATTGTCATTTCATACTTGCTGTTGAGTTACGGTTGCATATTGTCAAACTTCAAAAACATCGGTTATAGGCCTATATAGCTGTGGATATAAATAGTACGATAGCTTTGTAAGTTGCGCATTCGTAATTAACTGAACAGCCAGCAAAATAGTGTCGCTGTTGTTTGTCATGGAGACCATTTTATTTGTTTTCGTTATGCAGTTTACTTTCTTGTCTTTGATATATTTTGTTAAGATTGATTGTTTTACTTGTTTTCATATTGCAGTTTACTTACTTGTGTTTGATATACTTTGTTTATATATTCATATTTCTTTATGATATTTCGCAGGTTCCACTTGAAGGAAATGATGATCTGACATGGAGCCACTGTATGTGCGAAGTTATATTTTTTTTATGGACGTCTGGTCATCTCATTTGGGCTTAACATAAGATCTCAAACCAACAAGTGTTTTAAATATTTTGTTTTATTTCACTGGGGTCTTTTACAAACTAAAAAATCAGATAAAATATAAAACCTATATTCCGTTTTATATATGAAGGCTTTTGTTCTTTCTCTGTTGTTCTTTCTCTATTGTGAATGCTGTTCAAAGTTGATTGATGAATTGATTGCAGGCCTATTTTCGGCAAAATTGAAGGATATTTCATATGCTGTGTAACGGAGTTATCTGTGTATAGTTGTGGGGCTTGTGGCGGAGATTGACACGTACAGCACCAATCAAACTAGCCACAAACAAAAACATTGGTTCAAGCAAAATTATTTCCAAAAGATTGTTTGTTTGTTTGACATTGTGGTTTTAGGGCCGCTTCCCTGTATATGGATTTCGCGGCCCTTCGATCACAACCTTTTATTTTCTATTTGGCTTACATTGAGTTTTTTAATCGCGTTTTCATCAATTACTGCCTTTCTCTGTGCGGTTACTAAAAATATCAAAGATTGCTAGCAAAAACTAAAATATTGGGTAACGGTAAATTTTATGACTTTGTTTTATAACACATTTATATTTCTGACCGAAAATCTAGATCGTATGTAGAATGATTGGTGATTAAAACTTCCTTGCCAGGTAAATTGTGTTCGTTGCAATAAGTGCAAACGACTTGCTAACAACATCGGATTATTCGACAATTGATATCCAACACAAATGTTGTTGGTGACTTTGGTTCACTCTTGTCGGGTGTCAATATTTATGTTCTTGATAAAGACTATATTCTGCACTATACGATGGCAATTGTTTATTTGTTTTTCTCCATTGTGGATGCTAAAGTTAATTGATGAATTGATCGAAGGCCGATTTTTGGCAAAAAAGGTTATTTCACATGCTGTTTAATGGACTGGTACCGTACGACTGGTGGCGTATATTGACGCGTAGAGCACTTATCAAACAAGCACCACATACAAAGATTGGTTTAAGCGAGATTGTTTGATTGGGATTTGACAGCGTACATCAGGTTTTTTCACTCATATGACGACATGCCAGCCCAACCGCTTCAGGAAACCATCCTCTACTCCAGCGGACTAGCTAGCTATCGCGGGGGTGGTTTTAAGCAGTTTCCTACCGTATTATTATACCAAGAGTAAAAAGTGGATGAGCCATCATCGTATAAGTGAAATACCGTTGAGTAAGACGTTAAGCACAATCAAACAAACCTTGTATGTGCACGTGTGAGACAAATGTACATGTAAAATAAAAAGTACTGCAATTTAAGGATATTCACAATTTAAATAATTGTTCGGAATTTAAAGTGTCTTAATAAGCATTAATTACCACCTTTCTCTGTGTGCTTTCAAAAAAATATCAATGATTGCCAGCAACAACTCAAATATTGGGTAACGGTAAATTTGAATGGTAAAATCTTGATCTTATATGGAATGATTTGCGAGTAAGATTGACTTACCAGGTAAATTGTGTTCACTCAAGTGTCAAACGAATGAAATATTAATCGGATTAGTCGGCAATTAATATCCAACACAAATGTTGTTATTGAATTTGGTTCACTCTCCCGGGTGTCAATATTTAATCAGATTAGTCGGCAATTGAAGTCATACATAGATGATCTTGGTGAATTGTGCTCACTTCACAGATTTGTCTAAACTAATCGCATTATAACTTGAGTACAGGTTAACTTCTGGAGCTTTTACTGATATATAAGAGTCTGAAACCAAGACATTATTACATCAACCACTTGTTTCTCATAGTTGATAATACCATGGAGTCTTCCGATTCCGAATTTGACTTATTGGATGTTTGATACAGAGACGTCTGAAGATTCAGAATCCTCACAAATTCTGTCGCCCCAAAAATCATCTTGTATGTATAAATACTTGTAATGTGGAATAACAACAACAAAATTGTTTATCTTAAAAATTGTTTGCATAAGTATTGAAAAAATGTATTTTAATACCAAAACACCCAGAAACATAAATAATTATGTAGTTTGAAGGGCTATTGTTACAACTCTAAATGTCATTAGGATTTATTTAAAACCATACAAATTTGATCGATTTATTTTTTAACTGATTTCTTTATTTTATAGATACCCCATCCATTAAAAGAGGTAGATTACCAATGCATGAACAACATCCTGACCTTGTTCCTGTCGTTTCCAACTTCATCCGACAGAATTCTGCCGATGCCCATAACCGCCGACATAATCCGAAGCCCATAACCGCCGACATTATGCCACCTCTTATATGAATGGAGTGACGCTCAGAGAGATTAAGAAACGCGCAGAGGCAACAATACCTGGACTTGATTCCATCTCTAGATCAACTATCCACAGACTGATGAAACCGTGTAGAGAAAACACAAACAGTGCAAAACGTCATAAGAGCTTGATTGATGCAAGGGTGCCACCGAAATCTAACAACCAGACTCAAACCCACATAGACTTCCACCACACCTGTGCTTCAGTAAACTATATGGAAGAGATGATGTTCATGTGTTATGACGAGACCGTGTCACTCTCGTGTGACGATAAGAATAAAGTTAATGTTGGCACTTTGGCTGTAAGTCGACATCTGAAAAATAATCGTTTTTTTACCTGTAATGATGTGCCCGACTATCCTGACCACGACTTCCCATACCCAAATTCGAAACTGATTCCTTCTGGGTATATGACATTGTCTCGAAAGCCCCGACGAAGAAGTCTAAGTCCCCATGATGCTACAAGGAACTCTCAACAACGAAGATGTAGATCTTCCTCTCCACGAGAACGTACGCCTGCCTATGATACCCACATAGATGTAACCGGTCGCAGTCGTGTGAGCTGGCCAAGAACGGGGAAACTTGACGTGTATCTTCAATCCAGCAAATTCGCGTCCAGTACAAGTCAAACTCACGCCTGTCATTTGATGGAAGTGTTGAAACCTGTGTGCCAGAATGCTATAGATTCCAAGACGGTGGTTTCTATCATCGCTGATGGAGGACCAGACTGGAGCACCAAATCGCTCATCAATTTAATAAACTATGGACGTCTTTGGAGAGATTTAAATTTAGATGGTTTGGTTGTGACGACATATGCGCCAGGCCACAGCAAATTTAATCCAATTGAGAGAGCATGGGGGCCTTTATCTAAATGGCTGATTGGTATAACCCTCCCACGTACCCTTCCCGGTGAGACAATACCGTCTAGCCAACAACCCGGTCTATCTGCCGCAGAGGTTAACGCCAAAGAAGCCGGGTTTTTTTGTGCCATGTATTCCTTTGGACAACCCCGAATATAGTGACCACCAGGTACTTAAAGAGTTTGTGAATCTGTCCAAGAGAGGTATCAAGAAAGATCCTGTCTTTATCGCCCTCCAAAATGATCTTTTGTTTATCAACAAACACTGTATAAGACGGAAATATATGTTAGAGTTTTATAAATGTAAATCAAATTGCTGTATATATTGTAGAGAAAGACCAATCAGAGCCAAAAAGTTTTTTGACATGTTGCATGGACTTGGTGGCATGATACCCTGTCCAGTGCTGGATCCAGCCCGGGCAAAGGGGGAGTATCTGACATTTCAGGACTTCCTGGGTACCCCAGAGCATCTGCGTTGGGGATTATCTGAGGGTTCTGACGAAGAACCAAACGTATGTGGGCATGGTTGTCGCTATGTATTTTTTTAGCAAAACCGATGAAAATCGGCATAACACATTGTGTCATTAGTATGGGAATGTATGACAACTTTCAAATAATTTTCATGTGGATTCTGTAAATATGGTTTAAATCTCAATAAATGTTTAAATGAAAGAATTACGTTTTATTTACGCATTATTTGGTATATCATTCATACATGATTATAGTACAGAAATAAATTATTTATTAACACATTTATCTATAACCGGAAATATATACATTTAACCGAACGCTTTATTGTTGTCCCAACACTAACTGTCCTCTCGCAACTGCCTGACGCTTAGCTCTACACTTGGCATTGATGGAATTTCTGATGCTGGTGCTGTTTCGTATAATTTCTTCGCTGACTTCATATAGAATGGAGGCTTGTCTGTAAATTGCTGAAAGTTTATGGTCCGAGAGCTTAGCCTTCACAACAACATTACCATTGTATTTCAAAATACCTCCGTCAATGTTTGAGTTACTCATTTCTTCATTTGTAAACACCAAGTCCATAGTTGCTAAAATAAACCGAACTGGTGTTGGTAGGTCCTTAATCTTCAAAAATCTTACCCGGTCCAAAATAACAGGATTACGAGTTGATCCAATGTTCATGGCAGTCACATCATGTCTCATTAGCTGTGGTTGCGAAGGTCGAAGATCCTCAAGGTTAATCGTTGTCAATGTGGTCTGTGATTGGTCAATAGCAGGGGATGTGGGCTCACACTGGGGAACTTCCAGACAAGGGGCATATACGGGAGGAACGGGCCCCACTGCGCTGGGTTCGGTCGGGAAGATTGGTGTGGTTATCGATACTTCAACGTTGCTGTTAATGGGTTCTGGGCATGGGTTTTGGTCTTGGTTCTGGGCATGGTTCTGAGTTTTGTTCTGGGTGTGGTTCGAGTAAACTCGTGGTTTCCATCACCTCAAGCTCTACTAAGGCGGGAACTACGACCATGTCTGGAAGAGGTACGACTGTGGCTCTTTGTTTGGTAACCGGAGATTCTTGGTATGCTCGACGTATCTTTGCGGGACGGGAATCAGGATCTAAACATAAACAACTACACATATAATGTAAAGAATATAAATTTAACAAGATATTTTACTTTACTCTCATAACAGATACCAAATATATATTATTATATATTTTATAAATAGAGAAAAAAAAACTATAAATAGATGAAACATAGGTTTGTTGGAGTAAAGTAACCTCAATCATTACTGTACATATTACATATTATTTAAACCATTAAAATGATCATTACCTCCATGAAGCCTTTTGTAGGCTGAAGACTTCTTTGCGACTTTAAAAGTTAAAGTCTTGTTCAAGTCGGTCATCAGATCAAGAATCTTCGTTGTGTTGACAATAATGAGCTCTTGTCTCTCATAAAGGATTCGTATGTCTTCCTTCAAGTCAACGCTGGGTGAACACTGAGCAGGGGTTCTGATCTCTGGTAAATCCACGGTGTTCAGATACTGCATTAGACTGTCATCCTCTTCACATACATTTCCAGGTGGAAAAACAGTGAGGTATCCATCTGTCGCACCGGTCTCTTTTGCCTCAGCTATAGCTTCAGAGCGGGGATTGGTTTCCCACTCCTTCTCAAACGTATTGAGATCGACCTTAGAATCTGGAAAAATAAATAAAATGTGTTTAATAAAGCAGTTAATAAAACTGTCATCAATCTATTTAAAATGTGACATCTTCCACTTGTATTTTGTTTTTAATTAATGGATTTCAATGTATGGTTAACACCTTAGTATTATTTCTGCATTTCCATTTATAAACCGATACTATGTTACATATTAAAACTGTATACTGGAAATTATAACACAACCTACCAGCTAATTTCAAAATTTCCACATCATACATCATCTTTCCTATATCTATGGAAAATCGACCTCCTTCTGCAATCTCATGGTTTTCAGTATGGATACCAGATGTTTTCACCACCATTGTACAGCCATCAGAGTCTAACAAAACCAAAGCCACTTTGGGTACGTAAAATATATTCTCGAGAATCTGAGTTCGCCATAGTGAACAGAAGTATAAACTGTATCGGAAAATATTGAAGATATGGTGTCGCAGAGATAAATATGGTAATGTTGCTGTAGTCTAAAGAAAATGAATAATGTCATCAGAAACAGTTTGTCTTAAATACTGTCTGAGATCGGGACATCTGCATGCGGTCATATTATTCAAGATGAAAGGGTAAATGGCTATATGACAGGGAAACTTATAAACAATTAATCGTTTTGTATTAAAACCAGATGACAATTTACTAATCATCGGATTAGTTTCTTAATTCGGCTTCAGTTCTAACAAGATGTGTGTGGATTACACTAATTGTGTTTTAAATTTACCGGTAGGTATATTTTATCCAGCTGACAGGCCCTTTAAAATATGACAACTGCTAATTGAGCGTAATCTCTTGATCCCTTATAATATGGCTTCTAGTGTTTTATCTGGATGAGTAATTAATAAACATCACTCAGCAGGCATGCTATTCTTTGCGTAAGGAAAAGC
Source organism: Cryptochiton stelleri (assembly GCA_031471745.1). Lineage (NCBI taxonomy): Eukaryota > Metazoa > Mollusca > Polyplacophora > Chitonida > Mopaliidae > Cryptochiton > Cryptochiton stelleri. Next base: position 256 of record JAUELC010199383.1, on the reverse strand, counting down.
TTATCCTAGCTACAGTCTGTTCCCTGACAAATAAATCGTTTATAACAAATACATGAAGACGCTTGGGCGGTGACACCCATATATGGAAAGCGGCCTTAAAACCACAATTTCAAACAAAACATGTAGACGATATAATGACATAATATCCATATTTACAATATCAAAACAACTTTTTGAAATTGTTTAAATTCAAATCCGTGTGAATTCCACTGAATCTCGCAAGTTTTTTTGTTGGCAATATATATGTACAATTTAG